>JABFTP020000124.1:29921117-30213617 GCA_013387265.2 Cryptolaemus montrouzieri | reverse complement strand
GTATAAAAACCATGTACAAAGTGACATAAAATATAAACGGATAGGTCCTTCTTTAGATTTGAAGATAAACACAGGTATTTGTTTTTTCGTTCTCAAATCATTGAAAAAGAAATTTTATTTAAATAAAAATACGGTGGCGTATGGGATATGATCCTCGTCTCCTACGCAGAGTTACCTGGGTTCAATCCCCACAAAGTCGGTGCGATTTTTCGGATTCTGGGAATCGCTTGAGTGTCCATCTTTCGGAGAAGATGTAGAGCTGTCGGTCCTGTCTAACAGAGATGTATTGGACATTAAAGATCCCTTCCCTCGACACGAGATGGGTTCGGCAAAATTCCCGGGTTAGTGAGGTGACAGAATTTCCCGGCGTGTCATTAGCCGAAAGGCAGAAATAGAGCACGTTAAAGGAAAAACAAACATACAAACTTCAACTGTATCTTGTATCTGACGGATAAATTCTCTGCGGGAAGAATCTGACTTGTCCTCTACGCCAAATGTTTTAATGATTATTCGTTGGCATAAATGTATTATTTTGGAAGGGGCCTACAAAAAATTTGGTTGAAAATAAATAATTTGTGTTTTATTGACAAATTCCTGGTATTGTTTTGACAGAATGTAGTTAAAAATAATCAGGATTTCTTACATAGTTATCATACCTAGTGATTCATTACAAAAATCTGGAAAATAATACTAAAAACTGGTGAAAATTAGAACATCGCTTCAATTCGGAGCGAGACAAATGAATGAAACGAGTGCAATGCCAACACAAATTCCGACAACAGAGAATTCACCAGAGGGGCTATTTCGATTATTTGGGAAATGCAATTTTCCTTGAGGCGGGCAATTTGCATAAGCCGTTCAAGTAACGAACACTCCCCAGGAGTCGGTAAGTCCAGTGGCTCTATTAATTATGTAAAATGTGTACAAATATGTAACTAAGTTATACAGAACCGGAGTCATTATTTCTACTCCGGTTCGTATTGAGTCATCATTTCTATTTAATAGTATCTCCCGACAGACCAATTCCTCAATAATTTTCATTGTGCCTTGGACCTTAGTTGTACGTGAAAGACGATATTTTTGATTCCAACGGTGATTGCAAACTGAAATGAGTACTTGTAATAACACCCGTCTCGAAAACATTTTTTGGACGATTATTTAGAGTGATATTCGAATGTTCAGTGTGTACTTTTCTTAAAGGCTCCAACTATCACTTACGTTCTAAAATAAAAGTCGTGACATATACACTACTCCCATAAATTATTCGAGATAATTAATTTTTTTGGTGTGTTTCTTGAACACGTTTTGAGGATGGAAAAAAGTACAGGTGAGAATTAACGAATTCAATGTCGAAAAAGGAGAATGTATTTTAGGAAGGATCTCATCAAAATAATCATTGTTCGAACAATCAAGAAACAACATTCTAATTATCAATCGGTATATATATGAAGATGGCGCCGGGTGACGACGTATCCGTCGATGCTCCGGCTAAAAATATATATGATAGTGCTAAAATGTTAATCAGTGAGCTCATTGTAGTAAAAAAGATGTAGATTTTATGAAGTGTATTAAGTTTTGAGAAGATTTCCACCCATCCTGTTGGACAGAGGCGAATTCCAAAAGTCAGCCGTTTGTATCCATGAGAGTAAACTAACATCGGAGTCGGAAAACAAGAATGAAAAAGGTGAAAACACCAGTGAAATTGATTTCCTGAAGATGCAAGTAGCTCTTTTGAATAGCCTCTTAGATGAAATGAGAAGCAAAAATTCTGTTCTAATGGAGAATAACGTTCTTCTATCGGAAAAGATAAAAAATCTTGAACAAAAAACGGTTTCTTTCAACATAAAAAAAGGTAAACAACTTCAACAGTCACAGTCTCAATCTCTAGTCGTACCTTCCGAACCACATAATATTCAAAATGATAACGATCAAGTTTCTGTGACCTCTGCAGAAAAATAACAGAATAAGACCTACTCTTCTGTGCTCACGTCTTACGTCTCCCGTCAACGTCAAGATATGTCAATCGCAAGTGGTGATTCTACCGAAATAATGCCTCAAACTCAAAGCCAAATCATAGTTTCGAGATAAAGTTTGCAGCAAATATAAAAAGTCAATTACTTGTACTAGAAGCTACCCCTTAAAACCCACTTTGAAGGGAGCAATCAGGAAAAAATGGTTATATGTAGGGCGTGTACTAGGTAACTCAGTAATTGAGAATGATATTAAAAATTTTCTATCTGATTTTGAAGACCACAATACCATAGCAGTGAAAAAATTGGATTCCAAAGGCCAAGCATTATATGAGGAAGTTAACAAGCCCAATTTCTGGCCAAGCGGAGTAGTACTCAGAGAATTTAACTTCAGAAATTTTTTCTCGGCGAGGAAAAAAGTGCAAACCAACTAGCAACGGCAACAACCTCAGTCTTCAATCAAGAGCCTACCACTGCTGTACTCAGTCCAAACTCAACAAATAATTCCCCAAGAAAAGGAGTGGATCAGTTCAAACTCTCTGTTATGCTTCAAAATATCCAGTCGATTGGAAAAGCTGTTGACCAGTTAGAGGTTGTAATCAAGGACTTACCAGAAGAAAGTGAACTTAGTGTTATCTGTATCACTGAACACTGGAAAACAAAGGAACAACTTGAAGACTATGGAATTGAGGAATATATTCTATGCAGCAGCTACTGCCGTGACATGAGCGAACATTGGGGTAGTGCAATCTAAATCAAGAAAGACGTTCATTTTCGAGAAATTCATTCTCTAGTAAATCTATCGGTGAAAGGAAGGGTTGAAATATCTGCAGTAGAAATTACTGTGTGAAAAAAATCAGTCTTAGTCCTTTCAATTTACTCTCCACCAGGGGAAAGTAAAAGTCTTTTGTCCACATTAGAAGAAATATTTGACAGAGTCTGCTAGACTCATGAAACTATTGTAATCGCAGGGGATTCAAGCATCAATCTCCTAGAACAGAACGATATCACAATAAAGACAGCTTTCAGTGAGAGGTACATTCATATGGTATGCATCCTACAATGTGGGTTCCTACAAAAATAACAGCAACCAAAAAATTATGTATTGATAACATACTTACAAACATACATGACTATCGCACTGAGGTCATCCAAACGAGTATGTCCGATCACAATACCGCACAACTCATTAGTCTCTAGCTTCACCCTACAGTAATCTCTGAATATACTGAATGATGCAAGAAGAAAGAATACAAGAATTTCAGAATAGATTGAGAAATTTAAATTGGAACATTATATATGAAACAGCTGAAGAAGACATAAATGGACAATGGGAAACTTTTATGAAATTGTTCTCAAAAGAATTCAATATTGCATGCCCCTTGAAAAGTACTCGTAAAAATCAGAAGAAAAAGCATAATATACCAATCGCCCCAGTACAAAACTAAAATCTTGCAAATCCAGAATAGTTATAATTCATTTATGTAAACTTAAGAATCCAGTATTTAGTGAAGCTTACAAACTAGTAAAAAAAGAGTACAAACAGAGAATCTGCACTCAAACAATAAAACAAAAAGCTTGTGGAATGCCGTGAAAGAAATTAAAGGACAGCTAAATGAACTTAATTTACACTTTGCAACAGGAGCGAGCAATGTACTGAGAAATATGGGAAGGGTTAGTTTTTCACCAAATATTACACAGAATATGGATTCATTAATGTTCAAATCAGTAACTGAAGATGAATTACAGAAAATATGTTCCACACTCAAAATTAAATGCAGTAGTGGTATTGATGGCATACCCACTACAGTTATAAAGAAATGCATCAGAGAAATAACCAAACCCATAGCATATATAATTAATAATTCTCTAAAGTACGGTATTTATCCTAAACAGTTGAAACAGGCAGTTATAATACCTGTATATAAGAAAAGAAACAACCAGGCGATGGATAACTACAAGCCCATAAGTCTTTTACCTTCGTTCTCTAAACTGTTTGAGATGGTTGTATGCGGTCAGCTGATAGCATTCTTGAACAGGCACAAAATCCTCTCAGCGTTTCAGCATGGCTATACAAAATAGTAAGACTACAATCACTGCCATTTATGATTTTGTCCAAAATATATTAACAGCACTTGAAAATTCAGAAGTAGTTCTCGGACTCTTTTTAGACCTATTCAAAGCCTTCGATAGCTTATGTCACGACTATCGTTTCCATAAAATGCAGAAATATGTCATCAAAGAAGCAACCTAAGACTGGTTCAGATCGTACCTGAAAGGCAGAACACAAAGAGTGACTCAGAAATGAAGGAAATGAAGTATATTCTGATAGTACACCAGTTCGCTTGGAGTTCCTCAGGGAAGCATGATGGTGACTGGTGAAGAGGCGTGATTGAATACATGAAGGTCAGTACATGCATTTGAAGACATACATTCCCAAACCGCCATTGATCTACCACGAGAAGGAAAGGTTTCTGCAATATTGACCTTCCGAAAACTATTGTACGTCGATTGTTTCTAAATAAACAGGATTTAAAAATTCAGTGAATTTGTTTCCAATGGTGCTCACTCCAATGGTCTTGTTGAGGCGCGAACTGGAGCCAAGCTAGTCCAGAGCTTAGGGGCAGTGGCATACATTCTGGGATAAACATTCCAGGAAACGTTTTATGACCGTAACAGTACAACAAGAACATTATGAGTGGAGGAGACTTGGGTAGGTGAAGTTTTAGTCCTGGTGAAAATGCGATAATAACACCAGAAAAAGGAAAAGAGGATAGAATTTATAACGTAAAGGATGTGCTGCAAGAATGTTGGAAGAATATGAGAATATAAAGCGAGATCAAAGAGAATATCAACAAAAACTAGGATATTCAGAAAAGAAAACGAAATAATGAAAATGGACAATAAAAATGCCAATAAGTAATGTTGGTGATGAAGGAAAAAGTAAGAAGATTAGGAAAAGACCATACAAAAACAGTGCGGTAATGAGAGGATTAGAAAAGATAGAAAATAAGATCGAGTCAAAAGCTGTCATTGAAAACTCTATTAGAGCCAACGTAGATATAAGACAAACTAAAGAGGCAATTAGGAACAAAAGTATGAAGATTGAATTTCCAAAGATATTAAAAAAGGAGACCGTAATGAGAAACAGAACAAACCTAAAACACCCCTAAGAAAAAATTATATGGATAACGAATTAGCTGAAGAAGAAAGAGAAATAAAAAAGAAAATGAGACAGATAGCAATGGATTAAATTAACAAAGGTAAGGACGTAAAGATGGGATACCACAGAATCACTCTAGTGGGCATAATGTGGAAATTGGATTATAAAGCGCACAACTTGAGTGAGGAAACTAAAAGTAAAACGAATCCGAAAAACTAACAAAAACAACAGATAAATGGATGAGAATACCATACAAGACACTGGCAGAGAAAAGTAAAAGAATTATGATGAATTCCATGAAAAACCGGAAATAAAAGAATTGTGAAAAAAATTAAAAAAACCTGATAACAATATAGAAACAAACACAGAGAACAATGAAATAGCAATAAAAACAGAAACATGGAATACTAGAAGCCTTATAGGTGAAGAAAAGAAATGATATCATAACAAGAGAAATTTTAGCACTCAGAAACAAAAATGGAGGAAAAGGACTAAGAGGATTGCATAAACGTAACTGGCTGTTTTGGTCTAGAGTCGAAGAAACAGAGAGCAAATTAAGTGGTGAGACTATTAGTTGCGCCGGACTGGATTAAATATGTACTGGAGGAAAAATATGTAGAAAGGACTAATGATAATCGAAACGGAAATAGGCAAATGGGGGAAAAATTTCGATAATAATCACGTATGCAATAAATGAAGACTAAAATAAGGATGGAGAAGACAAAAATTTTGAATTAGTAGAAGAAAATGACAACCTTATAATTGTAGGAGATCTAAATACTAGAAGAGCAGGCAATAACAATAGACTATATGAAATAATAATGGGTGAAGAAAGAGAAAAAACAAGCAATGCATCTAATAACGGATAGAGAATTATAGAAATGTGCATGGAAAATGCCCTAGTGATAGCAAACGCAAAGTTTCATTATAAGGAAATATACAAGATTACAAGAGACAAACAGCAAAAAAAGTGAAAATCCATAATTAGCAATTTCAAGTCCGCAGGACTCATTCAAAATGTGTGAAGGATAACAAAGAATCCAGTAAAGCATAAATCAGAAACGATAACTACCTAGTGAAGATGAAACGGATATTGCGATTGGAAGAAAATGAAGATAAATAAAGAAATAAAGTAAATTGCAGAATAAAAAGATACTAGCTCAAAAATAAATACCATTCTGACAACAGCAGAAAATACTTGCGGAAGAAGAAAAATAGCGAATAACTACATAAAAAACGAAACGGTCAATAGACAACAAAAAATAATTTCCACTAGACATCGATGTTGTTGATAAGGATGTGCCGATGTATAATGAATTGTGATATCTGTATGAGAAAGTTTATGATAAATTGAAAACCAGTGTTTATTATTTGATCTAGTTATTGTTAGGTCTAGGAAATTGATCGAATTGTTCTGTTCTATTTCAGAAGAAAAATTTCATTTTTAGGTGCAGGTTGTTGATGAAATGTTCACTAAGCCGGTGTTCGTGAATAGTTTTTTCTATTTTATCCATGAAGATTTCTGCTAAAAGAGGACTCAAGGGGTTTTCCATTATAAGTCCCTCATCATTCATTAAAAGAGTCGTTGAAAAAAAATAATTTTGACATATGCAATCATCTAATAAAGCCATAATGGATACTTCGCGGATTCGTCATATTTAGCGTTAACAAATTATAGATTTCAATAAACGGATCTCTCGGTGGAATACTTGGAAACAATTCTTGATATCAAGAGACGCTAACTTTGCATTACTTGGAATGACGATATTTTCTATTTTCCTTTTCCAATCACTTGAATTACGAATTGAAAAAGACGGTTTAAAGTTACAACATCTTCCCAGAATATGGATTAAAAATTTGGAAATCATGAGTGCTGGGGCATGTGTAAATGATACCACTGTTCTTATTGGATAACGTTTTTGTGCAATATAACCAAAGAATAGAATTGAGGTGGTAAAGCATTCGGTAAGAGTAAGTTTTTCGCGATCTGTAATGAATGGATTTCTATCATGTAAAAGCCTCGTCAATTGAATGAGATAAAATTTGGACAATTAATGGAAGAAAATTTTAGAGATGACCGAAAACCTTTTTAGGGAATGCTAAAACCATTGAGAAATAAAACATAATTTGCTATGAGATATATGAGGGCAAACGATGGAATAATAAATCTTTCTCTTTGGTTCTTTCCCTTTGGATAAATGACATTACGTCTTGGAAAATTTCATGGTTCAAGGTGAACAGCAAATACCCTACCGCTTTCTATTTCCCTCCAAGGGTCTAAATATAGTACATATTGTAATTTAAAAAATCGTATTTTCCAGTTGCGTGAAGGTTCAATTGTTTCTCAGATCGAAGGGATTGCTGATCTTAATATCTGATATAAATTTTAAATCATTACTTTTACGCGTTTCTTAGAAAAGGTGATAAAAAAATTTTCATGATGGAAATACAAAATTACAGTTTTCGGATTTTTTCCTGTATTCGTGCTAACATACATTACTTCTCACTGAGTTACATATTTGTAGGCCAACAGAGAGTACCGTACAGGTTTTGATTACCTTGCGAGTTATGAGTGCCTACCAGAATGCAAAATAAATGCCGAATTGCGTTAACTGAAAAGTTCGATTATGGCACAGATCGAAGCGATTGTACTATCTGGTATCAATTTCAACACGACACCTTCACGCATCTACTGGGCAAGGATGAATACTGCAAATTTAAAGTTTTCGATGATTGTTGCTCAAGTTTTATGTTTCTAAGTGAAAAGGAATTGCCATATAAGCTTTAGATTTCTCTTTTATAATTTGAAAATCTGAGACTGATGTAATGTCCTGAATGAATCGGTTCATAGTATTCGGTGCCATGGCATCATAAGGTTAATATTTCAACATAGGTAAATTCTTAGTTCTCAAGGATGTACAATTTTAAGTAGATGGTGAACAAACGATATTAACAATAATTTTATATTGATAATGTCTGAAACCACAAATTTATTATTGGGGGAATATGAAAATTTGTGTATTCAAACAATAGGCATGACCGCCTGATACATTATTCTTAAAGTAGGTTTGAAATTCAATCCACACTTCGTCAAAAAATTAGCGTACAATTTCAATATTTCAAACCTTTTTCACGTAGGTACCTATATTTTTTTTCAGATATGTCCAAACATACGACAATAAAATTCTTTTATTGTTTTTGGCGCATATATTTCTGAGGAGGTATTGTCTCAGCTACAAACAGTCACGAAGACATGTAACGATAACTGTCCGCTAAGCATGAGAATGCCACAACTTCTTGGTGGTATCCTGCCCTAGAAAAATGAAGAAGAGAAGTTCGGAAACTTTTTAATCGAGCTGAAAATACCGCCAAATGGGACCGCCATCGTTCTACTCTAAACTCTTAATAATAGAGAAATTAGGAGGGCTAAACAGAAGTCCTGGCGCAGGTGAGGGGAGGTGGAAAGTACCCCTGTTAGTGCTGCATAGGGTTCTCGCCAGATGCCTGGTGCTGCCCATTGATTCTGTAGAAGGTCCGGATGAACAGTACACGGGTTCTGGAAGGGAGACGTTAAAGATTTTTCGAGAAGACACTTTCCAGATTATCGAATTCTCGATATCAGTGACAACTGATTTTTTTGACATTTCAGCCTTGCTGAAATGCCAAAAAAGAACGACTGGAAGAACGCAAGAACGATCATCAAGCTCCGAGCAGTTAGGTGGGAGATTTAGTCATTTGAGCCATTAAGGGTACTGGGGAGGATAGCATCATGCTTGCCTTGTTACAACAAGAGGTGGATGTCCTCTTTTCATACCTCCTTAGGCTCTTCCAGCCGAGTCAGGTCCGGAATGTTGTCCCGGCCAGCTGGTGGAAGGTTGAGGTTGTTTGCATCCCTACACAACATAAATCGTTTAGACCAATAAGTCTTTCGTTCTGAAAATCCCGGAAAATGTGTTAGACGGTACATCAGGACCGAGCTGTTATCGCTGAGGCCTCTGAGTGAACATCAATACGCCTTTCAAAAAGGTGAATCAACCGATCTGACACTCAACAACCTAGTCGGGAGAATCACTCAGTATCTGGTTTTTCGTAAATTTTTCAATCTAACTCAAACCACCACAAAAATATCTAATCTAACAACAGTATTCGCTCGCCTGTCGTACTCGATTCAAGAAAATTATGGCGATTTGAAATACTTTCGAATTTCAAATCAAAACCGAGAACATCAATATAAAAAGAAATCAAGGATAAGAGAACTGATAGAAAAAAATCAATATTAAAAAACAAATTCAAACAAATGTTCAAGAATAACACCCCCTTGTTCTAAACATTTTTCAGCTACCAACCCCAATTATCCTACTATTTGCGTATGATATCGGGTTGGTTTTTTTTGTTCTTTATTCGATTCTCTGAATCAATGAATGATGAGAGCCATTATTATTCTCTATGATCGTTGCTGTTATTTAATATGTCTTTGAATTGCTCTGTGATCTAACAAATTGGATTAAATTAGTTGAAATTTAATCTCGTAAAGATGCCTGTTTTTACGTATGCTGAGTACGTTGATAAGTTATTGGTTTATGGTTTCACTAACTGTAATTCACTAGAGGAGTATGGGAATATAAAAAACATATCCAGATCGTAGAATTCCAAATAATCGAACTTTCGTGTATATATCCCGGTGTTTGCGTGATAATGGTAATTTACTTCGAATTCCACAAGGAACAGGATCGCTCTAAAAAAATTTAAGAGAAAATGATGTAATTGGTAGGGTAGAAAAGAACCCAACAATTAGTGTTCGCCGAATAGCCTTGATAATTGGTGTCAATCATCGCCAAGTTCAGAGAGTATTAAGAAAATATCATCTGCACCCATATCATCCTCAACCAGTTCCATCTTTAGAGCAAGGAAACGAAGAAGCCAGGCTGACTTTCTGTAGATGGAAACTACGTTGTTGCTCTAGCATCTACAGAATTGTATATACAGATGAAGTACAATTCACTAGGGAGGGAAGAGTTTAATGTCCGGAACTCTCATGTGTGGTCCAGAAACAATCCAAGGGTAATAAGGAGGCGAAACTCGCATATCGGTTGATGTGTGATGTGTATCTACAATAACCAATTATTAGGACCATTCATTTTACCAGCACGCTTGAATAGTGACGCTTCCCGTAATTTTCGGGTTGGTGAATTGCCAAATATTATTGGGAACGCGAATATCGACATGAGGGGATCTTACTTCTAGCATAATGAGGCACCGGGTCATCATACAAGGAACGTTATTGATCATCTTAATACCTCCTATCTCTTACACTAGTTTGGAAGAGATGGGTTTCATAACAGGCCTCCGAGATCTGACGTGTCGCGACTATTATTTATGAGGGCATTTAAAATCATCACTTTATAGTGAGAAAAGATAAGAAATAAAACCAACATCATACGTAAGGCAGTAGGCCAATTGCTGTCGAGAGCTACAAAATGTTTAAAACAAGGAGGAGGTATTTTCAAACATTTGTTGTAATTCGTTTTTACTCTTGATTTTCTCTATTAGTTCTACTTATCTCGATCTCTTTTATGTTGGTATTCTCGGTTTTTCGTATATATTTTCTTCGAACTGTAAGTTGGGGGACGAAACCCCGTATACAGTCGTTTCAATCGAATAATATTAAACCTTCAAGATAATGTTTCAGAAATCGCCATAACTTTCTCTTATTCGGCTCAGATTCATAAAACAGCCTGTATCTTCGGAAAAAATCTGACAAACATTCTGTATACATATAGGTAGTTAAAACATAGTAAAATCTCCATTTGTACCGTTTCATGTTTTTCAACTATATTTGAGTTTCTTCAAGTTATTCATTTTACAAGACTATTTAACTACTTGCTAAATCCACGACACCATCAAAATCAAAAGTAGTATATTGAAAATAGATGATTTGTTTCACACTTGGCTAAGGTTTCAAAATTATTCATTAAAATACTCGACATATGTTTCGGGTTGTTAGCCCATCATCAAGAGTAATACAATACTCTTGATACACTTGATAATGGGCTAACAACCCGAAACATATGTCGAGTATTTTAATACATATTTGTGAAACCTTTACCAAGTGAGAAACCAATCACCTATTCATTATGTTTCACCAAGTATTAAGCGAGAAATCCATACAGTATATTAACAAGATGAATTTTGATATAAACATTCTTTAGCCATCAGGACGAGTTGCTATATTCTTAAACATTTATTAACTTCCATCTACATCTTGCTATCATTTCATTATCACGACAACCAAAATGACAAGAAATTATTATATTATATTATATATATATATATATATATATATATATATATATATATATATATATATATATATATATATATATATATATATATATTATTATTATATAAAACATCCAGTTTAAATGGAGTTACAGGAGAAACACTGGGAAAATAAGAGGAATCAAAAATATGCTTACACAAGCACATATATTTGCTAAATGCTGAGTTCATTAAGTTGCTGAGATTTAAGTTATGACTTTCAAACAACTTTCTGGTATATAGGGATGCAATACACACACACACAAATATTTGAGAGGATAATTCCAACGGAATTTAATAAGCTGAAGCTTCTAAATAACCCTCGATTCACTTAAAATATTCCTACAAGTTACGTAATTTTAGACTAGAAACAGGAACAGTATAAATTCATACAGGTTCATGCATAAAACTCAACAAATGCCAGTTAAAATGGAGAAAATATCGTAAATTTCAAAGAGACGGTTTGGCTGTTGGGGCAAAACAAGATATCAATTCCTTATGTTCTGCATATTAGACATATTTGGGCATTCGAAAACATTTCATATAAACAATTATAGCAAGAGTTATCAGCCATACCAATGAAAAGAAATAATAATTCAGAAAACCTCAACCGTTAATCAGAGTTTGAATGAAAGTTTTATTAAGCAAGAAAAAGATAATGGGGACAATTTGAAACGACTACAATAAATCTCTAAAATTTAAAAACATTCGAAACTTATCATCTTTTACACATAATATTTCATACTTTTAATTTTTTGAGAAGTCCCACTTATTACGGGTACAGTACTGCACGTTGATCGAAGTTGACAAAAATATATTTATGAAGTTTTCAGCGAAACGGTTAGTTCTAAGGTAAGAATATTTCGTATAAAATTTAAATTATCTACTGAAATTGTTCCAACATTTTTTCCCTAACGTTTATCATTTCAAAAAAGCGATCCCTAGATTAGTTTAGTTGTATTCTCCATATTAAGCATTACTACGTATGTTTTGTCTCTGTGTGGTTTGAGATCGAGGAGATACACTTAGTAACATCTCAAATAAATATGTTCAGTTTATACGCAGACATGTTGGTTGTAACTGGAACTATCAATGTATCTTCTTCTTCTTCATCAAGTGCCATCTCCGAGTCGAAGGTTGGCAATCATCATCGCTATTTATACTTTAGAAGCGGCCGATTTAAAAAGTTGGTTCGAAGTGCATCCAAACCACTCTCGCAGGTTCCTCAACCATGAGATTCTTCTCCTTCCTATACTTCGTTTTCCCTGTATTTTGCCTTGGATAATCAGCTGTAGGAATTTATATTTTTCACCTCTGATAATATGGCCCAGATATTCCAATTTACGTTTCTTGAGTGTGTTAGCAACCTCTCTTTCCCTACCCATGTATCTCTGAACTTCTGCATTTGTTACTCGATCCATCCATGATATTCTAAGAGTCGTCCTATACACCCACATTTCAAATGCTTCAATCTTTTTAAGAATTGCGGCATTCACTGTCCATGCTTCCGCTCCATAAAGGAGAGTAGAGAAAACATAACATTCAGCTAAACGATGTTTTAATGCCATACTTAGATCTTTACTACGAAAAACTTTGTCCATTTTTATGAAGTTGGCTCGGGCTTTTTCTATTCTTATTCTTATTTCTTGGGTGTATTCATTTGTGCTGTTCATCATTGCTCCAAGGTAAGTATATTGCTCCACTCTTTCTACATTTCTGCCGTTTATAGTTAGACTAACATTTACTGGATTGTTCTTTGAGATTACCATGAATTTTGTCTTTTTTATGTTTAGTAATAACCCATATTCCTCACTGTAAGTAGATACTCTGGTCATTAGTCTCTGCAGAGCTTCGATACTCTCCGCTAAGATTATTGTGTCGTCCGCATATCTTATGTTGTTTACCCGTGTTCCACCAACTGTTATCCCACATTCTTCGTTTTCCAGAGCTTTCTTAAGTATTTCTTCAGCATATGCATTGAAGAGTGTCGGCGATAGAACGCATCCCTGTCTTACCCCTCGTTGTATTTCAACTTCTTCTGATGTGTGGTTGTCCATGCATATTATAGCTTTTTGCTTATAATAGAGATTAGTGATGATCTGTACGTCTCTACTATCTAGATGTTTTGATTTAAGGATGTCTATCAGTTGATCATGACGAACCTTGTCAAAGACTTTATTATAGTCTATGAAAAGGGCTTCGCGGGTTCCCAATCCCCTTCTGAATCCAAATTGAGTATCGGTTATATCCATGTCAAGTTTATGGTATATTCGATTATGGATAACCTTGAGGAGCAGTTTGAAAGTGTGTGACATCAGACTGATTGTACGATGATCACTACATTCTCTAGCATGTGGTTTTTTTGGTAAGCAGATGAAAGTAGACACCAACCATTCTCTTGGAATATTTCCAGTTCTGTATACTTTATTGAATATATTGACTAAGAGACCGATATGATTGTCGTCAATTAATTTGAGTATATCACTTGCCAATAGATCTGGTCCGGGGTCTTTTCCCATTTTTCCATCCATGTATATTAAATAAAATATCAAATGTGAAATCTCCAACAGGTAAAGATTTTTAAATCCATGGCGAAATAACTGATATGTCGCACTTAAAATAATTTACGTCAGATCAAGAAGAAGAAATAAAATGAGAAAATGAAGTAAGAGAATAAGAACAAAAGTAAAATGTGATGACAATGGGGGTGAATAAGATGACTACATTAAATTTCAATGATATAGACCGTGGAGTAGTTCTGTCTGGAAAACATGTAAAAAACTACCACATAAGAGGCGTAAAAATGTGTATCCATTATGAGAATACAACTAGTCAATTTTAGAATTGCAAAAAGCGCATGTCACAAAAAAAATGAAAGAACAATTTGTGTCCGTTATCATTCTCGAAATTATTAAGATAATTTGATAATAATGATTGAAGAATTGAGCAAATATCTCTCAATATTGACTAGAATCCAATTATTACACTGAATAGCTCAACAGAAAAACAGAAACGAGGCTATAGAATTAATCTACCTGACATAAAACACAGATATAGTAGGCTCAAATATGTTTGAAAAGCTAGGCATAATTTGAAACATTTACTCAAGAAGTTGCAATTACAAATCTCATTCAGGACCAATAATTATCTATGCAAACACATTAAACAATAATAGAAGTCGGATAGATAAAGGAAATGAATCTGGTGTTCACAAACTCAGCTGCTGTAGTTGTTGTAAAATGCATCTTGCTTGAATTTACTGAAATTTCAGAGTCAATGAACTTTATCATAGCTTCATCAATCAAAAAAAATACTAATTCTATGATGCGAATCATCTAATTGAAGATGATAATAATTTCGTTCAGAATTTCAAAATTTTTCATTCATCTATAAAAACTCAACATTATATGTATTTTTCTGTTCCTTGAAGTCAACAGATATAAGCTTCCCAACATATAGGGTGTTACATAATAGTATGTCACAATGTGGAGTTAAATCTACGTGGAATTTCAAGAAAAAAAGTTCATATAAACATAGGTCCGCTATGTCTTCGTTATGGAGGTACAGGGTGTTGAAATTTCCGGAAAAACTGGTGTTTTCTTCAAAACTCCTACAGTTTTGAGATATTCAGCCTAAATTTGGAATGCGAGACATTCCATCATTACACGTTTTCTTCACAAACCATGTCTACTTTTGCGCTTTTAAACTTTTCTGAGAACTTTTTTCACTAGTAATGTTTTCGTATTTTTTCGTCCCAACCGTTCTCGAGCAAAAAATTATTATACGATTGTATGCATTCGCCGAATTGAGAGCATTTCTAATTTAAAAAATGACTAGTCGGATTAGTTTTTTTTATTTATTTATTTATTTTGACAAATGCTAAAGTTGAACTAGTCTCTGCTAAAGTTGTTTATTAAATAAACGATTAGTTTTAAGACTTTTGAAGTTATTGCTGTAAGAAAAAATGGCTAATTTTACTAACGCCGAATTGGCTGATATCAATTACATGTACGGTCTGGCTGACGGAAACACAACAAAAGCTACGCGATTATATCAGGTGCGCTTTCCATGGAGTAACACGAGATAGGCGAACATTTTCAAATATCCACAGAAGGTTGAGGGAAACTGGTACTTTTACTGCAAATAATCATTTAACAGGTGCAACTCAAGCAATGGGACCTCCAAATATTGAAGAAGCAGTTTCGAATTGTATTGATTTGAATCTTCATGTGAGTACGAGAAAAATCAGGAATCAGTTGAAAACTTCTCATTTTCTCGTTTGGAGGATTCTCTACGACTTTTTATTGAACCCGTTTCATATTAAACGCGTCCAAACTCTACTTCCTCGAGATTTTCCTTCAAGACTGAAATTCTACCGATGGTTCTTAGATAAAATTAGAGAAAATGCTCATTTTGACAGTGAAATAGTGTTCACAGACGAAGCTAATTTTCGAGAACTGCTATCACAAATTTTCACCATAATCATTATTAATATCATTATTATATACCATTTTGATTGAAGAATCTAATCATCAAGAACAATTCTCACTAACTGTCTGGCTCGAATATTTCGAAATTATTTGATTGGGCCATTTTTTTTGCCTAACAGACTAAACGGTCCCACTTATTGGCAATTTCTTTAGAAAATAAAGGTAACTTTATTGCTCGAGGGTGTGCCACTTTTGGTGGGAAATATAATGTGGTTTATGCTTGACGGGGCACCAGCACATTTTAGTGGAGAAGCTAGGGAATTCTTGAAAAATACATTGAACAACCGATTGATAGGTCAGGGTGGGTCAGAACCATGGCCTCCTAGGTCCCCAGACTCCTAGGTGAATAGTTTAGACTTTGTCTTATGGAAATATCTCAAAAGTTTAGTTTATACCACCTAAGTGAACACTATAGTAAAATTGAGAAATCAAATAATAACCTCTCGTAACACGCTAAGAAGTACCCCAGGAATATTTCAAAGAGTGCGTGGTAATATGCGAAGGACAAAGGCCTATATTCTGGCAGGTGGAGGACACTTCCAGCAATTTATTTAGTTTTTGATTGTTCTTCTTTCAATTTTGATATTGAATAAGTATAAGTTGAGTCTCAGAAGACGAGCTATCAAAATAAAAGCTGATTTTGGGCATACTTATTGAGTATTTCTATATTTTTTTGTATATAGCGAATAACATACAATTCAAATAATTCAAATTCAATAATTTTTCACTCGGAAACGATTGAAGATACGGAAAAATTACGACGAAGATGACGAAAATTAGTTGTATGCTAATCAGTGGCGTACTACAAAAAAGTTTTAAATGGCAAAATAAGACATGGCCTCGGAAAAGAAAACACCTTGTGAATTTCAGTAGAAATCTAGGAAGTGTAATGATGGAGGCTGTAAAAAATAGCTTGCATTCCAAATTTGGGCTGAATATCTCGAGAACTGCTGGAGTTTTGGAGAAAAAAACAATTTTTTCCGGAAATTTTCAACACCCCGTAGCTCCGTAACAAAGCTTTCGCGGACCTACGTTCATATGAACTTTTTTCTAAAATTGCACGTTGATTTACCCCTCAAGTTGTGACATAATATTATTTAACACCCTGTATAATGAATGAACCGGTAGATTTTGACAATAATTCCCCTCTAGTTATTTTGTTTCCTGTAGAGTGATTCATATAATAGATCTGTGAATTTGCCTAAACTATATTCACTCACTTTCAATCTGATTGTGTAGAACATGTATAAATTGTTGTTCTTCAATTTAGTGTTTATATTGTATTTGTCTGGTGAAAGCGCAGTTTAGCGAAACGCGTGACAAATATAGTGGATAAGGTTAAATAAAATTTTCTATTATTTAACATTTAGGATATATTCGCTTCGAGAAGCGGCCACAAATATTTAATATTTCAATAATATAGCATCGAATGTATGAATAATATTTGAATTGTGGAGGCCGTTACTTGATGTAGATCCATGATATAAATGAGATAAAAACACAAGGTTTAACTTTAATCTACACTTTATTTGAAAAAATTCTTGATAAAGCTGCTGTGTCAGCGAAACGTCGTCGAATTTTTTCAAATAAAGTGTAGATTAAAGTTAAACCTTGTGTTTTTTATCTCATTTGTATGAATAATAATTGACTTTAAGTTATTACGCTACCTAATAAGGTGCAGTTTCAGAGTGCCAAAAAGTAAACTTGCTTAGCTAGATCAGGACGAAATATTTTCAAACCACTCTTTTATTATGTTTTGAATTCACTCGGAACAAGAAATCATTTTTCGAAACGTTATATCTCGTTTTTTTCTACAACATGTAAGAGAACGAACACGTCTGCTTTGATAAATTCGACAAACAATTGAAGGGCATATTGCAATACAGTGACAAGCCACACTTGATTAATTTAGAGATTTTCAGCTCAAATGCTTCAGCAATTAAATGAGTAACCTTGAAAATATTTTCACATTCTAATGATATTGAAGGGACTTCAGAAATGAAACATTTTAATTTTTCGACGTTTCGGCTGTATATTTCGGCCATCTTCAGGAAAGTTACATTCAAAAGGCTTACTGGAATGTTTTGAAAACATACTTTTAGAAAATTGACAAAGATGGGAGTTGTGAGTTGTAAATAATAATTTCATTTTTCTTTTCACTGACTCTTTCATTATTTGGTCCTCGGCAGATCTACCCCCTAAAATATGATCCCCATAGTTTGAGTCTTCACCAACAGGGTGTTTACAATATAAAACACTATTACCTGACATACCACCCATTCATCATGCATACTATAACTCTTTATCATCTGACGATTGCGCGGGAGTATAGTAATGACCAGATTCCGAAAATCAAGACGACATTATTCCAATAGTTCAGCTTCCTCGTCATCTGCCGATTGCGCTGGAGATGACGAGGAAGCTGAACTGTTTGATTTTAGGAATCTGGTGATTACTATACTTGCAAGATAATGACATGCCACCGTTATTTTCATACATTTTCATTTCTGAGTTCATTTTTGAAGATATATTTGTTATTTTGGGATACAACCTGTCTTTCATTCAATTGAATCAATTAATAAAAATGTGAAAATATAAAATGAGCGTTTCATTTAATTTAAGTAATTTTTCTAAATCAACAAACATCAAAATACCCAAATTTGCATATTGAGGCTTGCCATTTCATACCAATAAGCCCTACAATTCTAATTGCACATTTACAAAATGCTACATTTTATATTTATCGATCAGAAGTGTTTGATGATTGCTCTACTCGTTAGTCGCTTACCTTTCTTTAAAATTCAGTTAGTCTTCTGTGAAATTTCTGGTTAGCCGGGATAAAACGACGAAATATATCATTTGAAAGTTTATCCATAAAATAGGGTTGGAAGACTCCCGAATACTCATTTTAGGAGAAACTTAAGTGACGTCAATTAAAATATATTACTTCAAGGAAAAAGATTTTTAATGATGTGTTTGAATTTACTCCTAATGAGTTCCGTAGATCTCCACAAGTTTTTTGAGTACACTTCATGTTATGAAAATAAAATATTAATAGCGCAAGTAAAATTTTGAAGATTATGCGTAGGTTGATATTGAAGTTTTGCATTCTGGGGCATAAGTTGTCGCTAGTCAAATATCAGTACTGAAAATTAAAGGCTATCTTATTTAAGCCAATATTAGAAGTTTATTCACGCGATGTGGTTGAAACAAACTATCAAATTTGACAATTATTGTTCGAAGAGAATTATCTCAACAGCAATGTTTCAATGGGGTATCTTATCACTCAACAAATTCGTAATAGTATGGAGAAAATAAATCTACATGAATCAATGTTATCTACAATTCAAGGACAGAATCATTGAGTACGGTTGTGACTCAAGAAAGCGTCGAAACTGTGCGAAAACATCAATGTAAAGCCAAAGATTTCTCATAGGTTTTAAGTCTTCAGAAGAAGAATTTTGTTATTTGTTAACAAGATTTCACAAGTGCGGTGATTTGAATGAATTTTTATCAGAGTCAAGATTGAATTATTATATTTTAGGTGGTGAATTAGCGTGCCAGGTATGTAATATAATTATATCGTAATTGTAATATCCGATGAACTTTATACAAACAAAATTGTAAACGAGTGTACTCATATATTATATATATATATATATATATATATATATATATATATATATATATATATATATATATATATATATATATATATATATATATATATATATATATATATATATATATAACCGATGTTATAGCGTCTTCCGCCTTCCGGTCCCCAACTTCCATATATATATATATATATATATATATATATATATATATAGGTTTTACCCCGACGAGTTGCCCATATATCTGTTCATGCAATCAAACTGATTTCATGAAAAATATAAATCCACCACCCGGTAATTAATACCATTGCCAGGCAATGATTATAATTAAAACATATCCTGGAGTAATTATATATTAGGATAACGTTAAATGTTATGAGAATATATCAATCTACCAGAATATATACATACTATAGCATCATCAGACAATGATATCAATGTACCAACGAGTAGTGTCAGAGGCTTTCTCCCGGAAAAATCCAGTGTACGGACCTTAGTCAAGTAACACTGAATGTTACTCATTAATAGTTTCCTTTGTGTGAAGTGGTGAACGATCGAATAGAATACTGCTCTGAATATAAATATGACAAAATTGTCAGTTAATTATATTACATTTATATAAACAAATAAATAAAATATGAAATGAGATTCTGAGCAGTATAAACTAAAGAGAAAACCTATGACTCTACCTCATTATTATTTTCTGAAAGAAACCTACGAAGAATATTACAAGATTTGATGACTGTTATCTTTTGTAACTGTTCAAACAAATTTTTCTTCAGACCCAAAATCTCAATACTTTTGTGAAGATTTCTAGGAATAACGCCTGTTGTAGAAATAATAATCGGTAGAATAAATATTTTCTTCATTTTCCACATTTTTTAATCTCGTCGCCAAGCATCATATATTTAGAAATGTTTTCATTGTATTTATTTTGTATATTATGTGTGTCGGGTATAGCAATATCAATTATATATGTTATTTGATTCTGTTTATCATTAAGAACGATATCTGGTCTATTGTGTTTTACAGCTCTGTTGCACAGAATTGTTTTATCAAAATAAAGTTTATATTTGTCATTTTCACAAATAATCTCAGGTTCATATTTTTGAAATTTTTTTTTTTGGGAATTAGGTCATGTTTAATTCCTAGATTGAAGTGAATAATATTAGCGACGGCATTATGTCTTTCTAAATAATCTGTTGAAGCAAGGACTGAGCAAGATGATAATATATGAAAAACTGTTTCTGAAGAACAGAAACATCTACGGCAAGAATCATCTATATTTTGTTTGATGATATGTTTTCTATAATTCCTTGTAAAACAACCTGGTCCTGGATCGCAATTGCCAAGCCTTCTGTTTCAGCAAACAATTCTCCAGATACTAACCATTTATTCGATGCAATTTCATCAATATAATCATTTTTCAATTCTTTAGGGTGCTTTCCGTGTAATTCCTTCTGCATCCAACTTTCTCTTTAGAATTATCATCAAATATATCAAAATAAATATATATATATATATATATATATATATATATATATATATATATATATATATATATATATATATATATATATATATATATATATATATATATATATATATATATATATATATATATATATATATATATATATATATATATATATATATATATATGGAAGTTAAAACGTTCTTCTCATTGTTGGTTAATTTATTAGAATAACAATTCCGATTAGTGATGAAATATAATGATTTTGATTGTAGCCTTGCTCTATAATTCAATAATAGCTATGAATTTTTATGAATGATTACTATTTCAGAACTGTCGGAATAAGCGAAATAAATTTTTCTTGTGATAAATTGTAGAAATTAATATGGCGGAAGTATCAATATCCTTCAAACTCTCATAACGCGATCTTATTAACTATGTTTTCGAAAAAGGCACCACGAAGCAAAAAATTTGATTATTTAAACTATCTGTTTCGTTTTCAAGGAAGATAGGTCATGAAAATTGTGCTAATTAACAATCATCCACCTTATTGAAAAATTAATTTAAAGAAAAATTTCCTACTGAAATCAGTTTTTAGAGTTTTTGGAAAATACCATAATTTTTTGAATTTTCAAATTAATATTTTACACCTTGAAAAAATTGTATAATGTGACGAAATTATTTTATTTTGATTCAAATATGTTTTACTTGACGAATTATTCAATTGAAGTGAGAAACATTCAATATTGACTCTTGCTGTTGCTTTTGTAACTAGACCAACTATCTTTAAAATGTAATAATCAAACTATTCAGAATTTATATGACCCTCACTATTATAACTTGCCAAACATTTTTTGAACATTAGCAAAGTTATTAATAAATATTCAATGAAATCGGAAGGTAAACTAAGCAACTCTAGAAAAGGTTCTCACTCTCGAAAACTGTTCGATATTCTCCAGCTCAATAAGGAAATTATCTCTGAATTAAGGCATAATGACCCCTCTTAATTACCACATGTGTTCATCAGTACGAAGAAATTGATGTAGGGAGGATATGCATGTATGATCCCATAGACACTAACGCTAGTATGTTCAGTCAGTAGGAAGGTTTCGAAGAATATTGACATTTGCCACCTTCACATCTCAATTCGTTGGAGTGTAACATAACATGTAAATGATATTTCGCCCTTCATCAAACCGAGACAGAGGCCACTCACCATTGGCACCGGGAAACCAGAATAACATAGGGTGAATGAGCAGAAAACTTCAAGAATTCACACTAGTTCGGCTATTCACTGCAACGTTACACACCGTGTCAGACGAGAAACCGGAAGAACGAAGAAACCATATATATATATATATATATATATATATATATATATATATATATATATATATATATATATATATATATATATATATATATATATTCTTATCAGGAATGGTGTATTTTCATGAATAGATGTATGTTTTCGTGTGTATGCATATTTACTTGTGACCGGTCATGTAAGCTCCCAATAATGACATCCGACCGAGCTGTACCGCTGCTGTGTGGCCCTGATTGACGGTGATTATGAAGGGTGGATCGAAATTCCACCTCATTCAGTGAAGGATATTCAACATTCTACGGAAGGTTGAATATTGTTCCTTGAATAAAAGTTCTCCAATGTGTTTACACATATAGCGATAATTTCGCAAGTTGTAAAGTTTGGGATTGTACATACAGGTATATTATCAGAGGGACAAATTTAAACATCGATAACATGGGAACCTAGAGTATGCATTTGGAGTCAGTGACATATTATAGCCAGTTAGCGTTCAGTAGAGCAAAAAGAGCACATACGACATTTGCGAACTTACTAGGCCCATCGAATATATTTATACTTGAAATAATCCCTTTCGAATGATTGACTGAAGATATGAAAAGGAACAGAGGCAGAGAATCAGGTTAGTGATGCATTCATCAACCGTACATTCATATTACCAAAACCCTTAGTGGGGCAGTTACCGCTCATAACACGGATAAGGGTCAATGAGATCTGTCGCTGAATGATTTAATATCCCAATAAATTGATTAAGGACACCATTAATTCCAAAGGATGAAACTCAATATGAGTCTTAAAACGATCAAATACACTTTGTTACCGAAACAATTTTAGATGTTTCTTTGCTTCTACTGTTTGAGCGACGAAGTATTGGTCGTAATGCATCAAACCTCACATAAAAGAAATAATGTTTTTTTTGTGATTGAAGAAATTCATGTGGCAAACGTATAAATATACTTCAAACTCTCATAACGGGATCTTATCACCTATGTATTTGAAAAAGGCACCACGAAGCAAAAAATTTGATTATTCAAACTCTCTGTAAGTACAGCTCGGTCGAATGTCATGAAAAGGAGCAATAGACTGCAGTTTCGGTCTCATTTGACCTAGATAGTATTGCATGCCCATTCTCAACTTCAGGCCAGACTGTCACCTACACATCTCAATTCGTTGGAGCTGAGGCCACTCAGCATTGCCACCGGGAAACCACGATAACAAAGAATGGATAAACAGAAAACTGCAAGAAGTCAAACTAGTTCGACTGTTCACCGCAAAGCTTCTATTCATGACATCCAACCGAGCTGTACCGTGCTGTGTGGCCCTGGTTCAAGGTGATTATGAAGGGTGGATCCGAAAACCAGCTCCTTCAGGGAAGGATCTTTAACACGGAAGGTTAAATATTGTTCCTTGAATAGAAATTCTTCAATGTGTCTACATATATAGCGATAATTTCGCAACTTGTAATTTCTGAGATTGTACTGTATACTTGGTTGACAACCAGATATAAATAAGGAGCATTAGTCACAGTGTGCAGCGTTGCGGTAAATAGTCCAACTAGTGTGACTTCTTGAAGTTTTCTGTTTATCTATCTTTTGTTATCGTGGTATCCCTGTGACAATGGTGAGTGGCTTCTGTCTCGGTTCGTTGGAGGGCGCAATATTATTCACATGTTTTGTTACGCTCCAACGAATTGGGATGAGTAGGTGGCAGTCTGGCCTGACGTTGAGAATGGGCAAATGAGACCGAAACTGCTTATTATTGCTCCTATTCATGACATTCGACGGAGCTGTAGCGCTGCTGCGTGGCCCTAGTTGGTGGTGATTATGAAGGGTGGATCGGAATTCCACCTCCTTCAGTGAAGGTTATTCAACATTCTACGGAAGGTTGAATATTGTTCCTTGAATCAAAATTCTCCAATGTGTCTACACATATAGCGGTAATTTCGCAAGTTGTAATATTTGGGATTGTACATAACGGTATATTATCAGAGGGACAAGTTTAAAACGTGGGAACCTAGAGTATGCTTTTGGAGTGAGTGACATATTATAGCTGGTAAGCGTTCAATACATTCGTAAACTCACTTTTAAGCCCATGGAATAAACCAATACTTGAATTATTCTCGTTCGAATTATTGATTTAAGATATGCAAGGGAATAGAGGCAGAGAATCAGGTGAGTGATGCATTCATCAACATTATATTCATATTACCAAAACCCTTAGCGGGGCAGTTAATGCCCATAATATGGATGAGGGTCACTTGGACCTGTCGCTGAATGATCTAATATCCCAATAAATTGATTAAAGACGCCACTACTATAACACAACAGTTCAGAAGTTTCAATCTTATAACAAGTTAAGATGATAGACGATGTCATGGTCTTTCATTTGACTGATGCCGTTCGGTCTCAGGTTAGATAGATGCAAATAAGGCGAGGAAGAAAATAAAGTTATTCAAGTATGGCACAGTAGATTGGAGTTATGTATTTTATTTCGTCTATTATAGACCGGGGTATGGGATGTTTCAAAGGTTATAAGTTAAATTGGGATTTACATATCATTCTAAATAAGTAACCATTACTTTTAATAACTCAATCGTCTGAAGAACCCCCGTTATGATTCTACAAATCATCAAAAGAAAAGATATTTATTGGTCCATTTCATGTGTTTTATCAGTAAGTTATCTCGTAATAGTGTCTTTCGCCTGAATAAATGTGGTACTTCGATTTCCAAAGCTTATTCATGAGAAAATTTTCTTATTATTCATGCCTATTTGAACATTTTAAGGAACGAAATACTGGCGCGTATTTTCGAGTGAAAAACTCGATATTTATTAAGCTGTGAGAGGAACACACATCTGTCTTCCGAATAGCGATTGTCCCTATTCACAACGCACAAAAAGCTTGAACCCCAAGCAAGATAAACTTCGTAATCAAATCCGAGGAATTCTTATTGTGTTCTTTTGAGGCCGAAGTTGTCGACATTTTCTATAAAAACATCACGTCTCTCCCATCTGTTAGCCCTCGAGAATACGACTGAGGATTGAAAACGAATTTGGTGAAGGAATTGTTTTAGTTTTTCGATTGTTGGAGTATCATTATGAACGAAGAATATCTTCGCTGAAACAATCTCTGCGACCCCAATTATTTTAATTAGCACAAGCTGAGGACTTTTTACTTTCAACTGAAGAAAATGAATGTTTCCCTAGACTTCGTTTTAATTCTAAATCAATTATTTTCTTCGAAGCCGAAATTCATGATGAAGCTGCATGTGGTGTTTCAACGTTTTCTGGAATTCTCTCTAAATCATTTCAGGTTCTAATTGAGGTGAGAACTGTACGTTATCGAGAGGCAAGAAGGATAAAAAATTCCGGTTATTAGTTATACACAGTGTTTTCGGACCTAATATAATGGAGGATAGGGTAACTCCGGGCCTTTCAGATATGATCTATGGAAGGTACAGGGAGATTTGTAAACTTTGATTAAATGTTCAATTATTTATTTCGGCTAATATACCAGGTGTAACTGAAACTAGGGCCACCCCTGTAACTCTTTTCTATTTGGAATATTCAGATGAAATTTGAGAATCTGATAGAACACAACATTTTGAATTTGATAACATTAATATGTTTGACATTTCTTTTCCGGTTATGCCAGAAACGATAACAGCTTTCGATTTTCAAATGGGATACCCTGCATTTTTTTTCTTATTTCAATTGTTCATCTCATCCTACGACTTTTTGACATATTTTTGAAAGAAGAACAATTCACAATTTTATTCTTGCAATTTTCATTTTCGTTCTAGAAGGCCATGAACAGTGACAATTGGCTCAGCTCAACATCTCCTATCACGAAAATACAAGATTATATCTAAAAATACTGCTCATTTTTCACAGGGTGTCAAAGTTTTAAATTCCAGTTTTTTCTCAAAATGTAGGTTTTCTTCTGAGATAACCATATCGGGCCACCCGGTATCACAGAAGCAGTATTTTTTTATACCACTCACGTCACTCTATTCTTAACGGTTCCGGAGTTCTAGTGGAAAGTACTTAGGCAATTTTTGTAGAGTTTCCTCGTTCGCTAATAACAATAACTACGTTGGAGATGCAAAACTTTTGTTCATACTTATAATATTCTGTGATCATAAGAATATTAGTGTGACATATCAAAATTCCATTGTTGTTAATTATCGACATTGCGAATAAGTGAATTCAGTTTTGAGTATGAAACAATTCAAAGTGGAAAGGTCGATATGCTCCTTATTTATGGAGAGTGCAGGAAAAATAGCGTTCAAGCTGAACAATTATACTGAGAGCGGTATCCGGAAAGACTTCAACCGAATAGAACCTATTTCTCTAAAGTTGCACGAAAATTTCGTGAGGTTAGACTTGCTGCCTTGATACTTTCCACTAGAATTTCGGAACCGTTAAGAATAGAGTGACGTGAATGGCTTGAAAAAAAAGAAAAGAATATTGTCCCGATATGGTTGTCTAAGAAGAAAACCTACTTTTTTAGAAAAACCTGAAATTTAAAACTTTGACACCCCGTAAAAAATGAGCAATTAAATTGTTAGATACAATCTTGTATTTTCGTGATAGGAAATGTTGAGCTAAGTCAATTGTCACTGTTCATGTCCTCCTAGAACGAAAGATAAAAATTGCAAAACAAAAAGATTATGTTTTGTTTTCCTTTCAAAAATATGTCAAAAGATATTAGGATGAGATGAGCAATCAGAATAAGTAAAACATACGGGGTGTACCATTTGAAAATCGAAAGTTGGTGTCGTTTCCGGCATAACCGGAAACGAAACACATTGATATTGTAAAATTCAAAATGTTGTATTCTATCCGAGTCCCAAATTTCATCAAAATATTCCAACAAGAAAAAGTTACAAGGGTGGCCCTAGTTTCAGTTACACCTGGTATAATATAGACACCCCTTACATTGATAATTTAATTTTCTTTTCGTACTTCGAAGCAACTTTTATTGAGGTCCGATACCTGTAAATATTATAGCGCCATTTTCACTATCAATGAAAACCGCAATGAAAATCTGATAGACGGTAGTTTTCCGGTCATATAGAAAAATCCATGTTAGATACTTTACAGTTTTTCGGACTTTGTTATATAAAAGCTATTAAGCACGCTTGCTGAGGCTTAGTAAAAAAAATTACAAAAACTAAAACGAATCTTCCGATATTATTTTCAGAATAATTGCATTATTATGGATATCTTCTAGGGTGGAATAGGCTTTAATCACAAAGATGTGCGTTTCTAGTACATTAACGATTGACTGAAAATGCACAGAAATTCTATTGGACTACCTAAGGTAATCATACAGAGAAAGAAGGCTACTCTATGATTCTAAAACTATTCTTCAGTGATTCGGACCAATGATTTGTCAGACACTACCTGACAAAATTCATTCGAGTTTGGAACCAAAAAATTCTTAGTGTATTCAAGAGAAAAAGCAATGCCTTATTTTATACAAATAAGGAGTACGCCAAAATTGGATGTTGAAATAATAATGCACAAGCTGCAAGGCGAGAATATGAACGATATTCCAGAAATCAGCTGATTTCAATTTACAAAATATTTTATAAGGTTTTTAATAAAGTATCGGAAACAGGGAATCTATATTCTGCTTCTAAACATGAACATACTACTTGGCAGAATATTCAGGAGGAACAAAATACACTCCCCACCAGAATTGTCGCATCACCCTACTTTTACTACAATACTATATAAACTCTTAGGTTGGTCATTCAAGAGTCGCTTGGTAACTTTCAGAAGTGTAAAATAAGAATATATCATTCCAAAAAGATGAGTTTAAATTTTGGATGTACTCTTGAGTCACTGAGTTCCAAATTTCAGGAAGCAGATTTTCTAGTTGTTGGACTGTTCTACAAGGCATCCTACGTTGCTGAATTTGCCACCCCATGTTGTCCCAAGCATGTTCTATAGAAATGAAGTCGGAACTTCTGGCTGGTCATCTTAAAATATCAATTTCGGCATTTTGCAGAAATTCTGTAACTACTCTAGCTACATGAGGCCGAGCATGATCATGCATATAAATGAAGTTTTCGCCAATCAATGGGCCAAAGGGTTCAAGGGTATCTGCGATGTATCTCGTCGCTGTCATTTTTCCATTATTCACTAGGACTAACTCAGTTCGACCATGGAAAGAAATGCCTCCCCACACCATTACTGAGCCGCCTCCAAAGTTTTCGGTTTGCCGGATATTGCATTGCTGATTCCGTTCCCCAGGTTGTCTGCATACAGACATTCGTCTACCATTTGATACTAGACAGAACCTGAACTCGTCATAAAGAGAACATTCGACCATTCTGGAATACCCCAATTTGAATGTTCCCTCGCAAACTGAAGTCTTGCAACTCGATGCTTTCTGGTGAGACGCGGGCCGGTAGAAGCTACCCTTGGTCTGATATCGTCTTCTCTGAGCCTGTTCCCAACAGTTTGCAATGAAATATGCACATTTCTGGAAAGTGCAAGTTCATGTTGTAGCATTCTAGCCGTACAGTGCCGAACTCTTAGTGCAGTCAAACAAAGCCAACGATCATCAACTGGTATTGTTATCCGATTTCTTCCCTGTCCGGCCCTATTTACATATTCCCCTGTTTCGTGGTACCGATTAATTGCTCTTGAAATACTGCTTTGGTTAACATTCAACAAATTAGGCTTCGCACCTCCTCTAGAAGTGTTACAATTCTTACCACTTCATGATCACTCAAACAGCGCGCAGAACGTTCAGCAGCTATTACAATAAATTCAAAGATTCGAAAATCAACAAGAAACACAGAAAATTTTCATTAATTTAGAGTGAAAACTGAATGAATACTGATAGTCAAATAAACTCATTTTTGTTTCAGACGTGTTTGAGATCATGTGGAAACAAATGTTACTACATAGATAAGATTTTTTCCTCTCATATGTCCAAAAACATATGTTGACAAAGAAACTGCGATCGAGCTGCTTAACCTATTGTGGAATTCGGAATACCAAGTGATGCGACAATTCTTGTGGTGTGTGTATCTTAAACAGACTAGAGCAAACCCTAGATATTAGTACGAGAAACATCTCACCTTTTGAACGTCCCACTGAAGATAGTTTGGTAAGCGGTTAAAAGGAAAAATATGACAGCATGTCACAAACAACTTTTCAACGCTAACAGCAAGAAAATGAGATATTACCACAGAATTTCCGCAGATGGCTTTTATCTCACAGACGCACTCTTCAGCGGATATTATTTAGCGATGAGGCTCAACTTACGAGGGATGGAATCTACAATAGCGCAAATGAGAATATTTATAGTATCGAAAACCCTCATACGCACAGGTATAAATGATCGCAACAAAGATTCTCAGTTAATGTGTGGTGTAGTATGTATGATCGCCATCTGGTTAGACCTCACTTTTTAAAGGAGCACTGATAGGTGAAATGTGAAATTTTTTGGTCAATATTCGGCCAACTTTGTTGGAGAACATACGCTACACATTATTTCTCAATTGATGCAAGAAATTTTATGAGCCAGTATTTAGAAATATGTGGATTGATCGCAGTGGGCCTGTTGCATGGTCACCAAGGTCACCAGATTTCACCCCTATAAATTCTTGTCTGTAAAGTTATTTGAAGTTCATAGTATATGAAGCAGATATTTGTTTTAGAGCACTAGTCAACCACAGAATAGACGCCTATGTTGATATACATAATAACGAGCAAATTATTCGTTGAAGCATAAGTGATTTGTTTCTAGGATTTTCGAAAATAGACTTAAATGATTCATTAATTTGATTCCTGTATATTTCTATCCTATGTTTCTTCATGTGATTATTTGATTGCTGGTACATGTTAACTTGTTCTGCTTAGAAAATAATTGATGGGCCGTATTGAAAGGAAATCAGAAAATGTATTTTATATTCGCTCTTCTGTATGATCCAAAATCTTGCGACCATCATATTATCATTGCTGATTTTATTGATAGTGAAAATGGTGCCACGATTTCACATTTAGGTAGTGGACCACTATGAATCACAGCTCCGGAGTACAAAACAAAATTTCAGATTATCAATATACAGGGTATCTTTATTATCTGTTTTCTGAAAATTTGAACTACATTTTGCTTTTTCTTCTCAGTAAGACCTGCCTAACGAATGTGATAAATTTCATCAATTCTGGTCTACGGGTTCTGGAGTTATAAATGACACATCCACATTTGACCACGAACAAAAAATCAAACAGGATCTTGAGAATTTGGAAGGTTTGATAACTTTCACACACCATTTCGGAATGGCTTGAAGTTAATCCATCCCCATTACACAATGACCCTTCCGTCTGAAAACATCCTGTGCATAAAATTTTCCAAAAATTTACGCCTGTATTTCAAGTCATTCGGAGTAAAACTGAACTCATTTAGATACGACCTTCGCACTGAACGTTTTCAGTGAACGCTCCGAATGAAATATACGATGAAATAAAAACTCATGAATCTAGCGAACAAGCAGATAGTCAAACAAAAGGGGTTAGAATGTTAAAAAAGAAAGAGAGTATTTAGACGTGACTTGCTTTTATGGTCATGTCATTGATGAAGAGCTTGTCAAAGGTGAAAAAACCAGCATTACTTTGACGTAATGTAAATAGAAAACCACATTTCTCTCGAAACTTAATTTTGGATGTTGGTCAGCACAATATCTCGGAAAATTATGAATCGATTAAATCAAAGCTGAACATATATATTAAATATAAAGGGTATCCGCGTTGAAGGTCCATGAGACGTATCTGGGAAATATAGATTATTTTCAAATTTTGGCATTGGAGTAAATGGATACAGATCTACAATTAAAAAATACCTTCAAAGCAGTACGGTTTCCGGTTATACCGGACATCGACATCAACTTTGCTATTTTAAAGGGCATGCTGAACTTTTCAATTTTTTTATCGAAGAGCACCTTTTATTGAGACTTGTGGTTAAATTAACCACCAATGAGCTATGACTTTGTTCATCCAAATTTTTGGAATTATTGTGTCATCCTCTTTGCCAAAAAAAAATGTACACAGATAAGATTGGAACTATTTTTCTACTTTAACGAGGAAAGTGTTATTTTTGAGTGCAACGTAGTCTCCAATGCTATTTCATATACAGTTTGCTCAAAAATCACTTGTCGACTCAATACAAATAAATTGTCAAAAAAACGTTTTTTCAGATATGAGTACCTATTTTTTCTAATTTATGAGCCGTGTCTTAAATAAGTTTTGATTGGTATTAGGTTTCCTTTAACTAAAATGGCTCGCTTTCAATTTACTATCGATTTCATCAAACACCTGCAGTTCTTTCGGAAAATTAAATCGTTAGAAATGGAACATGGAAACAGAGTGTTTTCAATTCCGATGCCAGTTTCTATGTTTAACAATGTTCTATAAAAGGATTTATGATGATTATGATTATGATATGAAATTTGGCCCTCAGCTTTCTGTTAAATAAATCAGCGAATAATTTCTCAAACAAGGAATCTATTTATCATTTATCGTCAATGTCATGAAATAATCAGTCGAACTTGCAGAACATTTAACGAAAAGTATCCAAAATTACAACCAATTTACAGAGAACAATTTAGAAAATTAGATTCAAATTGGCCGTAAATTCGGGTATGCTTGATGAAATCACGAATGAAATAAAAACGCCAATTTAGGTATAGGAGAACCTAATACCAATCAAGATTAATTTAAAATGCGGTTCGAATAAAGAAAACAAAAGAGAGTAATTGAATTTGAAAGAAAAGTCTTTCTGACAATTGGGTTTTATTGAGTTGATGAGTGTTTCTTGGGGACCCTGTATATAAAAGGGCATCAAAAAGTACGTTGCCCAGAAAAATAACACTCTCCTAGTTGAAGTCAAAAAATTCAAATCTTCCTCAAATCTGAGTCAATCTTCGTGGTCAAAGAAATTGACAACAATTCGGAAAATTTCGATAAAAAATTCTAAACTTATAAAGATTTTATATGAGGCAAATCTCAACAAAGGATGCGTTTTATTGAAAAAAATTAATAAGTAACCATGCTATTTGAAAAAGCAAAGTTGTATACCTTATATATTTGACTCGGAGCTGAATTAATTTTCATATATTTTTCATTTTGATAATAGTTTCATAATAACAAAATGGGTAATTGAAAATCGTGTTTTTGCCTTCGACATTGCCAACAATTTAAAAATCATTTTTAATTATACTATATCATTCAGCTCTGAGATTTACCCATAAATCATAGGTTCCCAAACTTTTTTGTGTCGTAGACCCTTGCCATGTTTTTCGGGTTTGGATAGACCCCTTACTTACCTGATTTTGATTTTAGTAAATTTCTAACTGTAGTAAAGTTTAGTGTCAAAATCTCAAAGTAAAAACACATCTTCATTTATAAATTTTGTAACAGTCCGATTTCTCGAAATTAAAACTCAGTTTTAGTCAAAATAAAATTTTTTGTATCTGTTATACCCAATGAAAATATAGTTATATCCGTAACATTGATCTAAATTGTGTAGTCAGTACTTGAAGCAATAAGTATATATTTTTTTGAGTGAACCGAAGGATGATTCTTTCTCTTGTCCATTTAGAAATCATGATGCTTTAATAATAAATTATCAACATTTAGCGTCAATTTTGTGGAGAGATTTCGAATTTTCTTTGTAAATTAACCTAGATCGATATCTGCTATTCCAAGGGTAAGTCAAATTCATTCTGTTCATTTTAAAATATATATTCGGTTATTTGATTTTCGACTTTATACCATCTGGGGTAACCACGTTTTTGGGAAAAAATCTAAATCTCCTCGGCTAATGATTTTGCTACTGATCTATTTGATTGAAGTGATGAGTATTATTCCTAAGGCTATATCTAGGACCTAGGTTCTAGTCTGCGTTTTCATAATTTAATGTCATTCTATTTTGTTACAATTTATCAATTGAGATTGGTAACAGCGCTGAACCCTTTTCCACTAGGTATGACGATGGAAAGGAAATTAAAAATTTCCTCCCTGTATTCCATAATACGGGATAAGTAACGGGTATGTTGTTTCACAGCCAGAATTGCTGATATCCGTTTTTAAACAGAATCTTAAGTTCTTCGTTTGTACTTAGTTCAGTCAGTTCCTCTTGTATTATGACATTCGTTTCTTTTATGTCACCATATGGGTTAATTATCCACGTGGGTATTACCATGGTCAAAACATCCTCAAACCTAGTTTCAAAATCTGAATAAAGGGCATTTAAATGTTGAACGTAGGTTGAAAGGTCGTCTTCCTGGCAGTTTATTTGTGACAAACTGGGGAATTAGGAAAATCCGCCCAGTCAATATTTTGCTACATTAGTTCAAATCTCTCAAGAAACTCTGGTAAGATGGACTTTGTTTTAATCAAATTCAAACTGTCTCCTTGTAACTGCAAATTAACCATATTGAATTCTGCAAACAAATCTGTTGAATAGGCGATGTCTGTTTTCCACTTCATTCAATTCTCCTTTAAAATTTTATCTTTAGTATCCAGATATTCTAAAATAGTCTCAAAAAGTGCAAAAACTCTTGTCAAACATAAGCTTTCGACAGCCAGCATACTTCAGTGTGCAGGAGTAATTGATGAAAGTGTTCGTCATTTTCTTCACACAACAGCGTATTCAACACGTTGCTTTGGATTCGGTTTACTGCATCAATGACTAACTAAAGAGATTCATGCAAGCTAACACTCAAATTTTTCGCAACTAAATGTTGTCGATGGATGACGAAACAAATTGCTAGCTTATAAATGTACGATAACGTCCAACCATGGCAGAAGCTCCATCTGTAGCTACTGATATTATATTTGATAAAGGGATTGGTTTTGCAATGAAGTAATCCTTCAAAACATGAAATATTGATTCACCTTTTCTCGATTCATAACAAAACGAACATATGCCAATAATAATGCTGCATTACCAGGTAAGGTTGATTCGTCCAGTTGTATAGAGAAATGGGTCGTGTGCAAATAATTACACAAGAAGCTTTCCATTTCAGAACTCATTTCATCAATACGTATTTCAAAAGTATTATTGCTTAAGGAAATTCTTTTGAATGATATCAGATGCAGGTTTGTGTAAAACAGTTACTAAAACCTCTTCAACGGCTAGCAAAATTAACTTCTCTCCGATAGTATGCAATTTTTCGGATTTTGCTATAAGTAGCAAGATATTGTAAGACGCCAGCAAACCATCATCGTTTCTTTGTGACGTCGAAGCGAACATTCTGTCCAGTGTGGGTTTCTTCTGAAGTGCACCTTTGAGTGTATGGAAGTATTTAAAATCTTTATCTGTTTTATCAGGGTGACATCTTCTGAATCTTCTGGAGCTTAGATGGTTCCATAACGTCATTGCCCAAAACTCTGTTGCATTAAAGGCACATAGGCAATTGTTTGTCCGACAATGATGGAATGAAGCCAAATTTCAAATAATCAACACTGTACTGTTTACATTTCATTTTAGATTCGGACATGGCATGAGTCATATGTGGACAAAATTACATTATTTAAATAAGACATAAACACCAGCAGCTGTATATTAAAAAATTTATTCAGATTTTTCCAAAAACATTCTATAATCCGAACATCTCCTAGCAGCAATTAGTTCGGAATACGGAGATTGCACTGTAATTATAATACTCGATTGCTAAAATTTTTGAAACGAAATTATTGAGAAGTACTCATGTAATTCTGCATAACTGAATATTAAACTACTGATAACTGAAGTCATGATTGGCGTAATTTATCAATATTTTCTAACTACGAGTACAAAATTAAAATTTAATAAAACATAATGTACTTACTTTTCTCCAGCACTCTCAAACAAAATAACACTGATTCACTGTAATTTGTGTGGTAAACTACCTGTTTAAATTTTCTTAAATATTTTCTTAGCACTTTTTTTTTCAAGACTCAGGAAACGAATAAGCGTATTTGTCCCACATTCTTATTTATAGAGTGACGATATGAACAAGGTAGTGCAAGTTAGGTTAGGTTAGATTTGGTATTTCATTATGTGCAGGTTTTACAAGTTCAAAATGTATTGTGATCACAAAGCGAATGTCTACATCATACAATTTACACAATTTTATAAACACATATAATGAATTTTTCACTTCATAGGTACTTTTATAAATAATATGTATATTTATATTATAAGCTGGTATGATGTAAATAAATAGGTACTATAAGTGTATGTGTTGAGATCCACTATCGTGGACCTCATTTTTCATTTCATTGAGCCCCAACTTTTTTTTCGCTGACGTAGACCCCTGGGGTTCGATATAGACCACTTTGAGAATCACTGCCATAAATACAACAATTTGAAACCGTATTTCTTCAGTCTAGTGTCGAGTTATCGTACTCACTGCAACACGTGTTCATTTAAAAAGATCTTTCGCGGTATATACACAATACTTCGTTTATAAATATTTTTCAATGAATGCATTACTTTTGAAACTTCGGAGAAGTATGTGTAATAGTTTCAATAAATTCTACGCAATATAGGCTCCTCACAAAAAATTACCATTTCTTCCCTTTATTCTGAGTTCAACTTGCATAATCTGATTCTATACCAATGTGCCTCTCGTTGAATACGCGTTGTTATTCAGAACATTCGGGGCTACGAGTTCGACACTCAATCATAAACCTGCAACGCCTAAGATCGGCTGGCACAGAAAAGACATAAAGTGAATTTACGACAATGGCGCAGTTTGATCAAAATGACCACGATTTACGTCTAGCTCTTTTCGAAATATTGTTAGAACTCATACAGGATATCCCAAGTTAGGAGGCGAGGCCTATTAGACGTTTATGGAGAACTAAGGATGCTATCGTTCTGAAATATTGGTAGTTGATTCAGATGGTCCGAAACTCTATTTCTGAAATTACGGTATAACCGGAAGTGCATACCAACTTTGTTATTTAATATAGAATACCCTGTATATGGATAACTGGCTCGATTTTACTTGTTATTCCAATTACAAAAACAACTAACACATAAGTCTAGCTTGTTTCGTTCATGAAATATTCTAGTTTTATTTGAAAATACAAACGAACCAGTATAACTGTGAAGCTATAGATAGGAGTGAAAAATAGGAATATTTTTTGAAATTGGCTAAACTTTTGAATATCTTCGAAACCGTTGAAAATAAGTAAAGGCAACTTAGTTACCACCCGCAAGGTAATCAAATATACCACCAATTCGACCCTTTAGATATATTTTTTTGAATTTGGGAGGCTTTTACTTGGTAAAATTCCATTATCAATAATAAAAACGAGTACTGTGTTTTAAGGAATTTTACTTAATAATTGCGATTCGTAACGCGTTTAACTACACCGTAGCTTCTTCAGACGAATAAATGTACAGATAATAAGAATGAAAATATAAATACAAATGTTCCTAAGTAATTTAAATTTTATTATGTTGCTCCTATGACTGTTTTCTAAGAGATGATTCGCGTAATTTGAATCTGATTTTTTAATTTGAAAAACTGCGTTCATGTTCCGATATTCTAATATTAAAATTTCTATGTGTTCTACCAATGTAGAAATTATCACAGTCATTGCAATTAAATCTATTAACACCTGATTCTATTCCTTAATTTTATTGGATATACCTGTCATAAATAACCACTTAAGAAGAAGCAACCCGATAAGCTTTCAATTACTCAAGAACACTCATATTTATATTCTCATTCTTATTTTCTGTACATTCATTCGTCTGAAGGAGCTACGGCGTAGCGAAACGCGTTGCGAATCGCAATTATTATTTTATTTATATTTACCAAGTAAAACCCTCCCAAATTCAAAGAATTTCATAACTCTATGATTCAAGAAGCATCAGCACTTTTTATGTATGGAGACTCATTGAAAAGAAAAATAAATTTTAAAGTCTAAACGAATGTGTAGAATAAATGGTTGCGAAGTTCAGTAAATTTAATTATAAGAAATTCTCAAAATATATTATGTATTGACGATTACCATTGCACGGATATACAGTGTGTTCCAACGAAAATTTGACCCCCTATAACTCCGAAATGAGTAACATTAGCGAAAAACCCCAAGACATGTCGATTTTTGTTTCGAGGTGAGCATTTTCGAAATAATTCGAAACTTCTCAGATCAACCCCTACCCCCAACCCTAACTTTGAAATTCATCATAGGAATAAGGGTCGAGTGGCACCTTACTGAAAAGGTCTGTCAATTCTCCACCTTGATTTGTCATTTTTAGAATTTTAAATTAACATACAGGGTGTCCCAACCAAGGGTGAAGTTGAATTCCTGGAAATCCCAAATACTAAAAGAAATAGATTTATTTTGGCATAATGCAAGCGCAGGTTTATGCTCGGTCTAGAAAAACGACCTACACTTGTGAATTTGGAGTTGGTGCAATCAACCCCCTATTTCCAGCATCCCCAACTCAAAAATCATTCGATCGATAATAGGTCAAGTGGCACCTCGTTGGAAAGGTACTGCAATTTTCTCTTCGTATTTGGTATTTTCGAAATTCAGAATCATCATACAGGGTGTCCCAGAAGCAGGAACATTGAAAATCCAAATAACTTTTGAAACTGGTTCATTTCGGTATACGAGAACATGTTTGATCCGAGAATAGGACTTTCTTGTGTGGTTATAAAATTTTTGCAATCAACCCCTTCCATTCAGCATCCCCAACGAAAATCATTCAAATAATTCAAGTGGCATATCTTCAGAAAGGTTTTTGAATTCCAGAATGATTAAAGCATTTCATTCAGTTCGGCTCTCCATACAGGATGTCGCTTTCGAAAAATTCAATATCGTCATTTGAAATTATCAACTAAAATTAATTCGAGACTGTTAAAAGTATTGGGGTACGATGTGTTGAGCATCAATTACGAAGAAATAAAGCTGATTTCTGCATTGAAAATGTTCACATTTTTCATTTCCATCTGGCGTGCAGTCATCTGTTATTTCTCATTTTGCAATGAAATATTATTATTATTCAGATCAGTTCCTCATTATTGTTGTTGTTCGTCAGTTGAAATTAATCTGAAAATGGTTTATTCCACTGAGGAAAGGGTCGAAATTGTATCGACGTATTTTCGAAATAACAGTTGTGCCAAAAGAAACGGCAAGGATATTCGATAGGAACCATCCTGAAAGAGAAAGTCAGTCACCAGTACGTTAAATATTTGGTTGACAACAAATTCTAGCTACGGGTTCGGTGGCAAACAAAACATGAAGTGGTATATCCTGTCAGAAATGAGGCAGCAGAAATGGCAGTAGTGGGTCATCTACAAATGGAGAATACTACTTCGATCAGAAAACTATCTCGTCTGAGTGGTGTATCAGCTACAACTGTCCATAGAATCGTGAAACATCACAAATTTCACCCTACAAGGTAAAATTAGTGCATGAAATAAACGAAGATGATCCAGATCGTCGTTTACAGTTTTGTGAAAATCTAAGTGAAAACCTAAACGCTAATCCAAATTTTCTGAATAACATCTGTTTTTCTGATGAAAGCACCTTTATGCTCAGTGGTGAAGTGAATAGACATAATTGTCGATATTGGGACACACAGAATCCTCCTTGGTTTAGATAGGCCCACGCAAAGGCCTCAGAAGTTGAACGTTTGGGCAGGAATTTTGGCAATCATCTAGTTGGGCCTTTCTTTATTGAGGGTAATCTGAATGGAAATGGCTACCTACAGTTGTTAGAGGCACATACATCCTAGATTGACAGAAATTTTACAGAACGATCCAACTCTTTCTGAGGACGAAATGCGTTTTCAACAAGACGGTGCTCCTCCGCATTATGATGCTCGGGTGCGCCAATATTTAGACGAAAATTTCCCAGGAAGGTGGATTGGTAGAAGAGGACCTGTTGGTGGCCAGCCAGGTCACCAGATTTAAATCCCTAGATTTTTTTGTGGGGCCATCTAAAATCTAAAGTTTATGCCACAAGACCAGAAAACCTGGAGGAGCTGCGGATGAGGATTATCACAGAATGCCGACTTTTGACTCCTGAAGTTTTCGCTAATGTGAAGAGTTCGAAAATCGTCTGTATAACTGTATGGAGGTGGGCGGAGGTCATTTTGAACAATTGTTGTAATAATCAAGTTAGTTTTTTGTTTTCAATTGAATACAAGTTCAATAAATCTCGTTTTCCTGTTTAGATGAGCATCCAATCAGTTTCTCCATCATCCCCTCATTCTGATCCTCACGCCAGAAAACCTCGATTGCCAAACTGAAACCAATGCCTCAGTGATTCAGAAAATAGAAAAATCTTTCTGGAACTTTGCCACTCAACCTGTAATCACTTGTATGATTTTTTGAGTTGGGGATGCTGAATGGAAGAGATTGATTGCAAAAATTCCATATTCACGCAAGAGAGTCTTATTCTCGAATCAAACATAAACATGTTCTCGTATTATACCGAAATGAACCAGTTTCAAAAGTTATTTGGGTTTTCAGTGTTCCTGCTCCAGGACACCCTGTATGCTGATTCTGAATTTCGAAAATACCAAATTCGAAGAGAAAATTGAAATACCTTTCCAACGAGGTGCCACTTGACCTATTTTCGATCGAATGATTTTTGAGTTAGGGATGCTGGAAATAGGGGTTGATTGCACCAACTCCAAATTCACAAGTGTAGGTCGTTTTCTAGACCGAGCATAAACCTGCGCTTGCATTATGCCTAAATAAATCGATTTCATTTAGTATTTGGGATTTGCAGGAATTCAACTTTACCCTCGGTTGGGACACCCTGTATGTTAATTTAAAATTCTAAAAATGACAAATCAGAATGGAGAATTGACAGACCTTTACAGTAAGGTGCCACTCGACCCTTATTCCCTATGATGAATTTCGAAATTAGGGTTGCTGGGGGTAGGGGGTTGATCTGAGAAGTTTCGAATTATTTCGAAAAATGCTCCCCCTCGAAACAAAAATCGACGTGTCTTGGTGTTTTTCGCTAATGTTACTCATTTCGGAGTTATAGGGGGGGTCAAATTTTCGTTGGAACACACTGTATGTAATTTGTAGATTGCTAAAGTATATGTTTTTACATGGTACCTGCCAATTAGATGAACTCAACTTTTTAACCTCAACATTTATGTGAGTTGTCGGTTTTTAACTGTTCATGTGATCATTATATTAATTATTTGTTATATTATAGGATACCTGAAGAAGGACAAGATATTGTCCGAAAGCTAGTAAATATGAAATAAAGAGTACACAATAGCCCTTGACTGCTTGAACACAATAAATCCAATGAATTGATATCATGAATTATTAATTTTATTTATTCACGAAAATGTTACTTTTTGTTGAAGTTTTTTGGCTAATATCAGTAAAATTTTGTGATTACTGAGTTATATGAAAAATAAGTTGCTTTCAGTGAAGGTTGAACATTTCTCGTATTGTTGCAGGAATTTGAATTGCTACACACCTGTATCATACCGCAAGGAGTAATCCATTTCCATTAATGTTTCTCTTCGTTAATATCCGATATTCAACCACTTCTTGGAATTGAGAGACCAATAAAATGGGGTGTTAAATGTTCGTGCCAGCGGATAAAGGTGCAGAGGTAATCAATTGACCTCCGCCAATTCCACGAGATGTATTATTACCCCTAAGGTCGACCTGAAGGCGTATATCTTTCCTTTTACGAATTGGGACTGGGAAGTGGGAATGTCGAAATCCCTCCTTTCATCTCCAGAATCGAATGAAAAATATAGGTCGTAAAATTGGTTCAATAATGGTATGAATGACCAGCTTCAAGAGCATATACTCGGGATAACCTAATTTTGTTTCTGCGTCTTCAGACAAAAGAGTATTTTCCAATAAGTTTTATTATCCTATTTTAGCCTCTGGAATTCTCGGAGAATATATTTTATATACAGTGTTGAAGAAAAACCATCTAAAAATTAGGTAGTTTACAGGTTTTATGGAAAGAGCTCTAAATTGTAAATTCTTTATATAGGGCGTTACATAATAGTATGTCACTACTTGAGGGGGTAAATCTACGTGCACTTTTAAGAAAAAAAGTTTATATAAATATAGGTCAGCAAAAGCTTCGTTATGGAACTACAGGGTGTTGAAATTTCCGGAAAAATAGTTTTTTTTTCAAAACTCCTGCAGTTTTTGAGATATTCAGCCCAAATTTGGAATGAAAACTATCTTTTACAGCCTCCATCATTACAAGTCCTAAATTTTAACTATAATCTGCAAGGTGTTTTCTTTTACGGAGCCATGTCTCCTTTTGCCTTTCAAACTTTTTTGCAGTACGCCACTTATCAGCGTACAATCAGTTTTCGTCATCTTCGTTCAATTTAGAAACTTTTTTGACACCTGTAATTTTTTGTTATCTCCAATCGTTTTCGAGTGAAAAATTATTGAATTTGAATTATTTAAATTGTATGTTATTCGCTTAACAAAAAGAATTGCTTTTATTTTGATAGCTCGTCTTCTGAGATTCAACTTATAGTTTTTCATTATCAAACTAGAAAAAGAACAATTGAAACGAAACAAATTGATGGAAGTGTCCTCCACCTGCACGAATACAGGCCTCTGTCCTTCGCATATTATCACGCACTGATGATGAAATGTTCCTGGGGTATTTCTTATCATGTCACAAGAGGTTATTATTCGATTTCTCAATTTTTCAACAGTGTTCACTAGAGTGGTATAAACTAAACTTTTGAGATATCCCCATAAGAAAAAGTCGAAGTTATTTAAGTCTGGGGACCTAGGAGGCCATGGTTCCATAGGTTATTGAATTTATTATTCGAAAATTTCCTAGCTTCTCCTTTAAAATGTGCTGGCGCCCCATCATGAATGAACCACATTATGTTTCTCACCAAAAGTGGCACATCCTCCAGCAATAAAGATAGCTCCTCCTCAAAAAATTGCCGATAAGCGGGACCGTTAGGCAAAAAAAATTGGGCCCAGTCAAATAATTCCCAATTATTCCGACCTAGTCATTTAGTGAGAATTGCTCTCGATGATGAGATTCTTCAATCAAATGGGGGTTTTCCTCAGCCCAATAATGATTATTGTGAAATAAGCTTCGTCTGTGAACATTATTTCACTATCGAAATGAGCATTTTCTATAATATTATCTAAGAACCATCGGCAGAAATTCAGTCTTGAAGGAAAATCTTTAGGAAGTAGAGTTTGGACGCGTTGAATATAAAACGAGTAAAACGAAAAAGTCGTGGAAAATCCTCCAAACAAGAACATGTGAAATATTCAAATGATTTCCAATTTTTCTTGAACTCACATGAGGATTCAAATCAATACAATTCAAAACTGCTTCCTCAATACCTGGAGTTCTCATAGTTTGATTTGCACCTTTTAAATGATTATTTGCAGTAAAAGTACCAGTTTCCCTCAACCTTCTGTTGATATCTGAAAATGTTCGCCTATCTGATGTTACTCAATTTGGAAAGCGCACCTGATATAATCGCCTAGCTTCTGTTGTGTTTCCGTCAGCCAGACCGTACGAGTAATGGATATCAGCCAATTAGGCGTTAATAGAATTAGCCATTTTTTCTTATAGCAATAACTTCAAAAGTCTTAGAACTAATCGTTAATTTATTCAACGATTCAAGGAGACACAGGTTCAACTTTAGCAACTGTCAAAATAAATATATAAATGGAAGAAATCAAAGCCTACTAGTCATTTTTTAAATAGAAGTACTTTCAATTCAGCGCAAGCATATAATCGTTTAATAATTTTTGCTCGAGAATGGTTGGAGATACGAAAATATTACAAGTGTCAAAAAAGTTTTTAAATTGAACGAAGATGACGAAAATGGAAAAAGTTTGAAAACGCAAAAGAAAACATGCTTCCGGAAAAGAAAACACCTTGTAGATTATAGTTAAAATGTAGGACGTGTAATGATGGAGGCTGTAGAAAATAATTTGCATTCCAAATTTGGGCTGAATATCTCACAAACTGCAGGAGTTTTGAAGAAAAAAACAATTTTTCCGGAAATTTCAACACCCTGTAGCTCCGTAACGAAGCTTTTGCGGACCTTTGTTTATATGAACATTTTTCGTTAAAATTGCGCGTAAATTTCCCCTTCGAGTTGTAATATACCATTATGTAACACCCTGTATACTTTCACCTTTTCATAGGATCTATTAATTTTTAAGGGTCCCTATTCCAAAATAAAAGCAGAATTTTTTCCTAGGATCTCTTCGAAATCCATCCATCTGTCTTCCAATCAGTCCAGACTCTTTTATTCAGGAACAGGTGCTAGACCAGAGTTGAATTTGAAACAAAACATTTAAATCGGAAATATCTTTGAGTTATGAGAAGAACACAATCGAAAATTAAAACTGCATGTTTTATAACATATTTTGAAAATGTATGGGAACCAAAACCTATAGTATACGGATACTTTGGATGATGCAACAGCTGCAGTGCTTTTAAGAGCCGGAATAGAAAATTCTATGAGAGTTGAAAATTTAATTTTGTACTATTTTATTCATTGGTCAAACGCGTTTACTACTTATTTTTAATTAAATAAAATGAATAATTTCGGCAAGAGTTGGAGTTTTTTATTGTCCCTTCACCCAAAATTCAAAAACCAATATTATAATAATTCCATCATTCAAAATCAAGAAACACTCATGTGCTCAAAAATCCCTTTGACTTTATAATTTCTGATGAAGCAGTAAACATAAGTTATCTACTACTGACTACCGCATGGAAATTGTTTTTTGAGGTGACTGGATTCCATACTCTACAACTGGCTGGATTTCAATATTTCTTTTCACGAAAATGAAGCAGAAAATTCTTAGAATAATACTTAATAACACACGTCAACATATTATCTACGAGTGAACATGGGAAACGACCAATAGATTCTAGGGTTTCAAGGTCACTGAATACAATGAGAGGATCGGTTAACGTATCAGGTTAGGTTCGAGGTTAGAAATCGCGACCAAAAAAATCTGAAAAAATTCATACATACATTTTTGCGATCTGAGTAAGAGGCTCATTTCAGACAATTTCAGAGTTTTCTGACTGCACTTAATTTTCTGTTTCCAAACAACTTCAAAATTACCTTGAACCGGAAGTGATGAAAATCAACAGAGATTGCATTCGGATTCTATAGCCTCAAAAACGTACACCTGCTTATTTCTATCTTTCCAACTGCTCTCAGAATTTTTATTCCGTAAAATCTTAAAATGTCCTTCAAATAAACTTGAAATTATCTTGTGTGACCTTTAGGAAAGATCGAACGTACAAAGTAACCTCGGATTCGTATTTTGTATACATATGATTCCTTTCAGAATTTAAGGTGATAATTCTCTCGACTTGAGTTTCAAATGAACTGGACATTTAGTGAGACTTGTTCTTGATGATGAGATTTTTCAATCAAATAGAGGTTTTCCTCAGCCCAATAATGATTATTGTGAAAATTTGTGATAGCAGTCCTCGCAAAGTTAGCTTCGTCTGTGAACATTTTTTCACTATCAAAATAAGCATTTTCTCTAATGATCTAAGAACCATCGGCAGAAATTCAGTCTTGAAGGAAAATCTCGAAAGTAGAGTTTGGACGCGTTGAATATGAAACGGGTACAATAAAAAGACTGGACGGTATGCAGGTCGGAACAGCTTGTATTCCAATTCAGCGGTTCAAAAAGTTACAGGTAAATTTCTCGAATATCACCTCGCGAAACTTCAAAATGACATTGAAATAATTCTGAAATAACCTTGAACGATCTCTAAAGAAGGTAGCACGAGTAAACTAAAACACATTCGTACTCCGTATATGTGAATTATTTTTCAAAATTTTAGGTTGCAGTATCTGTATTTGACCTTCAAATGACCTTGAACATGACCTGATGGATATTAACTCATTCTCTCATTATATAATAATAATAATAATTTTTATTCACTCAATCACAATCACAATGAAAACCCCCTCCCATTACAAACTATAAAAAAACACAAATTATGACCATGACGAATGAACAAAACATATCAAGGACTACCCACTAAGGCTAAGCCAGTGCGTGGGTACGCAACTACAAACAGAGAAACTCAAAAGGTATGCTATGATCAACGAAATGCCAATCAATAAAAAAAAATTTATATGGATCAAAACAAACAATGGATGTCATTTCTATCTATCATTGTAATCAGTGATACCGAAAACCCAAGAATCAATTGCCCGTTTCTAATGTTTACTCGTATATAAGATGTTGACCAGTATAATGTTCAATAAGTGTAAGAATACTAATGAAAACATCACAAAATTATGCTTTTTGTCATCTCAGAACCATGTTCCCCATAAACTAGCGAAGCCGATGTAAACATATATATATATATATATATATATATATATATATATATATATATATATATATATATATATATATATATATATATATATATATATATATATATATATATATATATCTGAGATCACGAACCTCCAAATAACGACACCTCTGAATAGCGGACAGACTATCCCCAGGTTTTATCAGTATATATAGTAATCCTGAATAACGGACATTGTCCGCTATTGGGGGTGTCCGTTATTTGGAGGTTCGTGATAGGGACAGATTAAAAAATACTGAGACCAACAAATTTATACTATATTTTATTGTTTGTCTTGATAGTTTTTTTTCTTCAATTTTTCTTGAAAATTTCAGACTCACAGTCTAAAAGAGTTGAGGAAATATTTTGGTTAGATGTGATGGTTTATAATAAAAAAGTTTTCTATATCTCAATTTTTCACATACCTCAGGCAAACTAGAGATAGTGGTCACTAATGATTCTTCATCTTCACTATCTAAATCAATGTTCTCATTAGTCACTTGAGACAACAGCCTCAATAGAAACGTCATTGTTTTCTGTCAACACATTGTCATCAATTGAAGAATACACTTCCAAGTCGGCAAAAGTCTCCGATATTTGGGAACAGAAGCGATAGTGGATGTTATCTTCATGATCTATGTCGGAATCAGTACCGCACTGTCACTTTTATGGAAGCCGGCTTGGCAAAAACAGTTTTTCACTACTTCCGGTGATAGTTTTCTCCACGCAGCAGCAATCCATATGAGTGCATTCGTTAGAGTTATGCTTTTCCACTTTTTTCTAATGACTCTTCTGTATCCATAATCGATAGAAGTCTTTTCACGAGCAGGCCCTATAAATTACTTTGAAATTTTGAATTATTCCTTGGTCCATTGGCTGGCAATATGACGTTGTATTCGGCGGTAGAAAATTATTTCACATTGTCTAGTGGAATACTTGAGTGCGATGTTGCGTTATCTAAAAAGAGAACGACTTTCCGCTTTTCCCTTTTCATTTTATCATCGAATTTCCTCAACCAAAAGGACATGATCTCCATTGTCATCCACGCTTTTTTATTAGAGACCCATTCTAGAGGCAATTTATCGACATGGGCCCCTTAAAACATCTTGGATTCTTACTTTTTACCAATAACTAATGGCTCTTCTTTTTGACCTTCCATATTCGAACATAAAAGAACAGTCAGTCTCTCCTTGGCTGCCTTTCCTCCAGAGCACTTATCATTTTTTAATGCAAAAGTTTTTGCAGGTAGAGCGCGGAAAAAAAGACCTGTCTCATCAGCATTGTAAATATCCTTAGGTGAATAGTCCTGAAGTATCAACTTCAACTTCTGCTTCCATTCAGAAACATCCTGCAAGTTAACATGCGCAGATTCCCCACATAGCTTTGAAAGTAATTTTATGTCTCTGACAAAATTTTTCTAACCAGCCGTTAGAAGCTTTGAAGTCATTCAGCTGCAAATTTTGGCGGCTTCCAGTGCTTTCTCCTGGATTAAGGACCAGAAATAGGAATATTTTTGTTGCGAACTCACAGAACCAGTTAAATACGACTTGATCAATTGCAAGGCCATCAGTTTTGGGAACGCCTCTTCTGTTGAAGATTTCCACTTGTCTGGAACAACTTTTTATTTCACTAGCATTCTTCACTATATCCCCCATCTGCGTTTTTCCGACGCCAAATTTTTCACTCAGCTTCCGAACACTCAATCCACTTTTTTCACTCTCATCAATAATATCTATCTTCTTTAATAGACAAACGTTTTCTTTTGTGAAGCCATGATATTGCAAGAACCTACAATTTTAAACTGAATGGAAATCAAGGTCCTCCAGGTGGTTAGGATCTTAATTTTGTGATAAGGGAAAACCGAGTATTTCTTGTTTCCAAATATTCTCGTTTTATTTCTATAGGTACCTATAAAAATATAAAAGGTACCTACCTACACAGAACTAAAATGACCATTTTATTATCCTCAGTTCCACTAACCATCGTAAATCCCAAGTTATCCCTAGTGTTGACAATTATTTCAATATGAATAGCGTTGAGAAGGTCGTATGTCCGATAGAGAGAGGTGAATTTACTGCTTTATGAGCAAATTTTGAATCTATCAGATGTCCGGGTCCGTTTTAGGGAGGTGTCCGCTTTTGAGAGGTATGAATGGCATGAAATATTCGTTTTGACATGTTGGGATTCTAAAACTGTCCGATATTCAGAGGTGTCCGCATTTCGGAGGTGTCCGTAAGCAGAGGTTTTACTGTATATATATATATATATATATATATTGAAATTGCAAGATGTCTCAACGTAATCTGACATAATAAATATTACAGCTGCAGTACCGAAAACGAATTTACAGAACAACGGCTAGACATATCATAACGCACACACAGAAATTAAGACCATTGAAATGAAAAGCAGAACTATTAAAAACAGTGGAGTTAAATGCAAATTACAGAGAAAACTCGAATAGAAAGAGAGAGGAGTGACTGGCAAAAATGTGGAACGGGAACCATAGATGAATAGCTACTCCAGAGAAAACAGAAATGTAGACAACATAGGTCGAATGGAAGGATAAACATTAGTGTTCATTGTCGCAGACATTCAGCCAACGGTACACAAAATATAAGTAAACTACGAGAAAGATGGCTTCATACTCAACCTGGGGCTCTAAAAGAGGGAGGAACAGGTTAAACTTATAATACAAGGAGGAAGGAGTTTCTAATATTGAAAATAATGACATAAAAATAAAGAATTTTTTCGACTATTGCATCATTATGAACGACGAACCGAAATGAATAAACTTAGCCATTCCATAATACTACAACAAACAGTAAAATTTTCGAACAACCATATAAGCTAATCAAACAATAGCATTGCCTTAAAATCGCATAATCAACGATAACTCGTCCACATCGAAACCTTTAAATGGAAACGAGAAAATAGAAGCGTACCTACAATTCAACCCTAACGTTGTTTAACATTCATTTAAAACGGAATTCAAAATCGGCTTACCAGCTTAATTAGCAAGCGGACACATCGTTGACAACTGAAATTAATCAACACAGTACCTTTTAGCGATTCGAATTCGATAAATATTTCGTAAAATTGAAACAGTGAACGTCGAAATTCCTATTTTATGGAAGGCAAATTTTCTTTGAGAGCATTAGTAAAAAATTTATAGAATTCACAAAAAAAATCTGTTACGGTTGCAGAACCATTGGAAAATCATTCAACTATTGGTCTCAAGTCATTGAATTGTAGAAAATTCTGATATCCTTACTACTAATATTTCGCATAAGTTTAATTTACACTCATGGTTTCTTGAAGTACAAGGATGAGTCGCGACAAAGAATTAGCTGTTTAGAAGTTAAAAAATCTTTATTGTAGTGTATTTCAAGAAGTTCGCAAATAAAACCATTTCATAATAAATTGAAAAGTATATGCATTTTCAAGACTTTCCGTGTTGAGATATAATGTTGAAATATACTATGAACATTCACATTTGTTAGACTAATGAATAGCGATGTTCTATATCAGTTGACGAGTCAACTTTAGCAATTAACATTCAACATTTAAAAGTTAAGTTGTATGAAGCTTTGTTAACTTCTTATTAGCTAACATGAAGTCAATGAAGAGTTGCTACAGAATTTCAGTGGCTTTTCATTCACCAATGTGAGGTTGGTACTAATATTTGGTTGCATAATAAGAATATCATTTATATGTCGTTTCAAATTCTAATATTCAACAGAAATTAAAAGCAGGGAGGATAAAAGGGTTGTTTGTTATTTTCTGTCTCGAAAATATATTTTAAATTCAGAGAATGAGTTCAGTAATGAGATCGCAAATTTCACTCAGAAAGAGAAACAAATTTCAATTAGTACAGTACACATGTAGGAATGTTTTCGTAGGATTATCGTATTCATTACTGCTCTTTTTTGTGACACTGAAGGAATTTGGAACTACCCATTGAGATGTTAATTGATTTTTCATGATACCTCTTCCACTGTTCTCCTCTCTGTTGGATTCTTAGTGCTTATCTAATCCTTCATTTCTTCTTCATGTGCAATCTCCATTTAATGAAGGTTGGCGAGAACTCTGGCAAATATTTCTACATGTTGTGCACTGTGAAGTAAAACTGCGTGTTCATTCCCGTCCAGTCACGGATGTTCTTCAACCATTCCTACATTGACATTTTTTTATGACATTTGTCATATTTTTGAACGACTGTCAAAATTTTTTCGCAAATTCTTCTCTAATCGACACAAGTTCCACGAAGAAATAATATATGGGCGATGTCAACCCAGATTGTTGGGTCCATAATGATTCTAAGACATCTAAAGATCATAATCGGCATCACTTGGAAAACTGAACCTGGCCATCGGGGCTCTCTCGGTCAAACAGAGAGGGAATTTGAGGAAATATTGCAGGTTATGTATTTTTTTTAATATCCCCTTAGTCCTTCATGACCTTGTTTGCTATGTAAAATCTTTTCTTAGATTTGTTTATACATATTAGAAGTATAATTGTTGAAATATTTTTCTGCTGGTTTTCTTTTTCTATTGTTACAGATTCTTGTCCCAAACCCCCTTCCTTTCACCCTTGTTTTTGGAAATCATGGAGTGCAAGAGAGAATGAAGCAGCTAAGCAGAAAAATCTTTGGTACTCTATATGTACACACGACACTAACACAACATGAACAGACAAGCTATTTCTAGTGCAATAGCGACAGGGAAACGAGTTTTTTCCTCAGGTTTTTTCACTCGTTTATTGACCCATATACAAGAAAGTATGGTTCCCTGTCACATTTCCTGAGCTCACACTTGTATTTTTTGTGACACACATCAAAATTATAGATATAAGCATTCATTGTAAATACAATTATTCAAATTTTTGTAAATCCTCTCGTTTCAAAAGAATATATATATATATATATATATATATATATATATATATATATATATATATATATATATATATATATATATATATATATATATATATATATATATAAATTATAAATGCCTCCCCTTTCAGAAGAAGCAGTTAACAGAAACATAGATCGTAGATAACAGTATATAATTCTAATTAACATACAGTATCGATATATAACAATGATACTAACAATTTCCTACTGTACTATGGTTATTGACATATACAATCATACATAACAAAATAAACATGAACCACCGTTCTGTCCAAGCATAAATATACACGAGGAATTAAAAACAGTAGAGATAGCTCAAAGTAAAAGAGAGAGATATTACGTCTCCAATACCCCAAAATGAAGATGGCATACTATTTATTGATAATTAAGTATTCTTAAAATCACATGATTGGGATAGAATAAGGATTAACCTACTTCAAATATACATCAAAGCAACTGTAAACCAACATGCCTATATCTGGCGTAAACAAGTGAACAAGCCATGTGTCTATGATGAGCATGTTTTGATAATATGGTTCAGTTTATTAGCAATTATATTTCTTATTAGAACAGGACATGACACATAAATATTGTGCCCTGTTGCAAATAATTACAAAATGAGTTTTTCTAGGTTTAATTAATCAGGCGTGTTCATTCAAGGGAATATATATGCTCGTGACAGTTTATTTATCTCACTTTGCTATTACACTTCATGCCGGATCTCTGTTCGACACATCGAGTCTTTTATTTCAATGTGCTTCTTTTCAATTCATCTTTCTTGTAGAGAAAATGTGGTGTGAATGACGATCGTCTTTCAGCTTTCATAATATTCAGTTCAGTAAAACTGCTGCTTTCTTTGGATAATCACTGGGGAGGAACAAATAAACATCATTTTTCAATAGTACGTCCCCTACAATTAATAGAGAAAATAGATAATTTCAGGGGTAAACGTGGATATAATTTACTGTTTTAATCGCGTAATGATGTTTCACACATCCATGGTATTTGGAATTAATATTCTATCCACGTATTTTCGGGAATATATCGAAATAAAAGGCCAACGATGATTTAAGTACGTTCACACAACGTGACGTGTTGACGCGTTACTATTGTTGCCAGAGTGAAATGAGTGAAGCCTGCGATAACTATCTAACAAATGTTGCACCAAAATACATATACACTGGAATGCGGCAAAGAAGTACCACCTCTGTCAAAATCAGGTATTTGTAAATTACAATAAGGAGAAATTCTATTTCAATTACAATAGCCATGTTATTGACAAAGATTTCGATAAAGGTTTTAAAAAACATGATCCCAAAATGCAACGCTTGATAATAGCTCATGCCAAAGACGAACACGCTTTTGTGAAAAATTAATTACTTCTTCTTAAATCAGGAGGTAGCTGAGTTCAATCTTTAGTCATTAGTTCTAAATCGTTAATATACTTCTACGATCCAGAAACTGGAACAGGATTATAGAGACAAGATCAACCATATCTGGTGCGGGTTGAGAAGCGCCATCTGGTAAATTTACCCAAGAGTTCAGTTTTGGTTATTCCTTGTACCAACGTTCCAGTGCGGGATGTTATTATTATTGCTTTATAGAAAAAAAAACTTCGAAATTGGCTGAAAGACGAGGAGTTGTTGACAGACACAAGCCTTAGCAAACCACTACTATATGAAATTAATTCTCACACAATACTACTTTAACTACCTGATCATTGCGTGATACATTTGCTTCCGTATCACCTAGAACACCTATTTGATCGACTATTTATACATCGCGAAAAAAATATCGCAAGAGTATAAATTTCCTGAATGCAATTATATTCGATAAAATCAGCTACGCTACTGGAATATCGACCGCTTTACGAAATGCAAATCTTAATATTATGACATTGGCTCATTGCCCTTTCTACTTTAACTAGGACTCTAGGTATGCCGAAAGTTTGCTTATATCATTCTGCTGAACGAGTGAAGGTTAACAGGAAACTGAACCTAATTGAAATGATATAGGATTCAGTGAAAAACTGAGTCGCTGCGTGCAAAATAACTTTCTTATTGTCTGAAGCTGAGGCACTGACCAGGAAAGAAATTGAGGAAGTGGCAGACCAAGAATGCATAAACATTTGTCAACATGTCAGAGAATGAAAGATTGATCTTATACAAACAGGGCATATTATGGAAGATGTAATAAAAATAATTGTTCAATGTCAACACATGCTCATCAGAAGACAGTTATGAGGAATCGGTCATTGCTTCAGATAATAACATAAGCTGCTCCCTCTCGAATCTGATCGCTTTGAATGAGCTCACATTATAAATACACACACAAAAATTGTATCACCTGGTGTTCTGAATTCCACAATCGATTAAGCAACTCAATCGCAGTTTCTTTGTCAACATATAATTTATTCAGTATTCATTCAATTTCTCTTCAGTTTTCACGCTAAATTAATGCAAGTTTTCTGTTTTAATCGCGTAATGATGTTTCACACATCCATGGTATTTGGAATTAATATTCTATCCACGTATTTTCGATCGAACTGAGTTACTCCTAGTGTATACTGGAAGAATACAGCACTCGGAGGCAAAATTAGCGGAACACTCGAAAGTTTAACCAATTTCGAAGTTCGATATTTTTCCTAATTCTCAACCGATTTAGATGATTTGTTCGGCAAGTTGTAGGACAACTCTTCTGCTTTGTAGAAATTATAAGAAAAAACAAAAAAAAATTGAAAAAAATTTCATACGGGGGCAAAACTAAGTGTTTTTTTTGTCAAAAATTCGTAACACCTTGTGGAATTTCGTGGTCCGAGTTGAAACGTACAATATCATGGTCTGTCAAGACACATCTTCCTACAGTAACGCCCTTCTTGTTTCATGCGTTTATCTCTATTTTTGCAAAATATATTTAATTTCAAGTGAAAAATCACCATTTTGGAGAAATTCCATTGAATCAAGAAATTGTCATTAAAATTCGTCTATCAATTTGGAATTTTCTTATTATCACTCAGGCGTGTCGAAATTGTCGTTTGCGATTTTTATGTTCGAATTGCATTAGTTATTGATGACAATTTGGTGGTGTGTACAGATGGTGACTGGTCGGATGAAACGGAAGTAACAATTACTTTCATATTAATTATTCGATAACATTTCCTTAATATATCACAATGTAAAGAAAATATATCGAATGACTACCATACAGCTTCAACAACGTATGGAAGAAAATCGTGGTGGTGTAAACATCCTATGCAAAGATGAAGATTTTTCTGTGCTTGATGACATTAACGTTCTTAGTGAAGAGTTGCACTGTGAAGTAAGTGGTTTGCGTTTAAATAAACTTAACTCAATCGTTGTATGTGTGTATCGCTCACCATCTGGTGATTTTGACTTGTTCTTGAGTGTCATTTACAAAATTTTATCCGCTTTTAATATAGTAAACAATGTTGTATTATGTGGTGACATTGATGTATATTTTGATTCCCCAGACGAGAAAACTGGGCGTTGTATGACTTGTTCAAATCGTATGGTTATCGTCAGATGGTTTTTAGCCTACAATGGGGTCCTATCTGTTTACACAACTTATTTATTAATTTTGAGCCTTTTAGTGAACATGTTGATGTCTGGAACTGTGATTTCTCGGATCACAGAGCACAACAGATGACAATGAATCTGATTGGTGAGCCTATTTCATATATTACTCGTAAGATTAGACCTTTGACAGGAAAGGGTTTAAATTCTTCTCACTCTATACTTGGACAACTAAGTTGGCACTTTATTGATACTTGATAATGATTTAATAACTTTTGATGATGCATTTGATACCTTTCATCAAAATTCTATGGATTCCTATAAGATTGCATTTCCTGGGGGAGAAATCAGGGAGAGGAAAATAGGTCCGGGGGTACACTGATTTACAGATGATTGGAGAAGCATGAGAGACCGACTCAAACTTGTTATAGAACTATATAATAAATACGCTATTGATAACCTTAAATTCGCACAGACTCAGATTATTGTACGAATTACAAATAAATAAGGCTGAAATTGAAGCAAATGGTAAGACTATATTGTTATCTTCAAACTGTCAAAGAGCAATGTGGAGTATCATTAATACAAAAAGGAACTCTTTCAAATACAAGATTAATTCACAATTAACTTTAATTGACTTTAATAAATATTTCACATCTGTTCCTCACAGTATCACTAAAAAGTATCTGACGGTATTGCTCACAACCCTGATGACCTGTTACGTAAAAATATACCTGAAGGTCTGGGTTTTTTCTTTTCCTGAAGTTAGTTTTACCGAGGTGAGAGATGTTGTTAGGTCGCTAAAAATTAGTAAGTCTAAAGATTTTTATGGCCTATCTTCTATGCTTCTGTAACAATTATTGATATCGTACGAAAGTTAATATCTGTTATATTGTTTTCCTATAAATTTGATCATTCAGCGCCTGAAAGTGGTCAACCAGCAATTAGTATTACATTTCAGATAAAGGGAAGGGATCTTATCACTGCGCTGAAAATTCAGGAAACGCGAGACTTCAGTTGTTCACTTCAGATTTCTCATGTAGTGCATGCACACAGAAAAGTCATATTGAATATTTCAATCAGTCCAAAAGTACTGGATTATTCTCTTTCAAGTTACATGCATTTGAATTGTGCCTTTTTGTTATTGGAATTATATATGTTGGGCAGAATTACCGCTGTATGCGGAATAAGTTTACTACAATTTGAAATCACAATCATATTCGAAGCCGTCCACCATCTCAGGTGAACGATGAGTCTCCATTTTCTTTTTTTTGATTTCTTAGTTTCGAATAATTTAATTTTTTTGGTGTGATATTTCTGAACTTTTACGTCACTTACGTTCGATATAATAAAGAAATTATATTCACAGTGATCGGTTTGATCGGACTATAGATATCTTCATAATCGATCGATAAATTCACTTGATATTTGGTTCGACTCCTCAACTATATATATAATCTTATAATTATTGTTATTTTCACCCTCTGTATTTATATCATTTACATTGATATTTCATGTAAATGAATGCCGGCATTCACCCTTTTATCTATGTATTTGTATATATAAAGGGTTTCTATATTTTATTAATAACGAAGAATTCATAATATTTAGAATATAAGGAATTATTATTTTTGAACATGGATTGTTCAATATCTATACAACTGATCATTTCCTTTTTTTTTTTCATCAATATAATTATTGAATTCTAACATATATTGCGTTGTGTATTATTTCTTGAACTGATATAAATTGTCATTTCACTGAGCATCAAATTCAATTATATTTTAGTCAGAGACTTTATTCGATAGTTTGTACCATTTAGAGGGGTTCGTTAGTCACTCCGGGATTCTATTTTCATTCTAAACTATCTGGCGCCATTCATTTTATATTGTTGGGACCCACCCCATCTCCACTGAAGACTATAGCCGCGAGCATCCCCCTCTTGAATTTAATTATGTTAATAGTCGAGATAGAAAATATTGACTCATAAGTTTAATTTCAAAATTTACCGTAACACTTCTTGAAAATAATATTAATTTGATTATATATCCACTTCCAAAATTAATCAACAAATGTCTTATTTCTGCAAATTTTCTGTCTGCAAATCGCAAAACCGTTCCACTTTTTCAAAAGAGGTGATGCAAATTACGTTGTAAATTATCGACCCATTTTCCTTGTGCCCATATTTTCGAAAGTGATAGAGAAAATTATGTCCAATCAGGTGTTAAAATATTTTGAAGCAAATTGTCTTATCTCCTCTAATCAATATGGATTCAGGAAACAACGTAGTACTATTGATGCAGTGGTTGAATTTGTGAACAACACACTGAAATGTTTTGAGGCAGGTCTTTTTTCGCTTTCATTGTTTTTGGACCTCACAAAAGCCTTCGACTGCGTTTCTCATGCGGTTTTCCTGGGCAAGCTGGAGAGATACAGGTTTGATGCAGGCAGTAGTAAACTAATCCAATCTTTTTTAACTGATCGGCATCAGGTGATGTGTACAGATGGTGATTATGGGACCTTTACGTTTTTTTATTATTCATTATCTGAAAGATAAGGAAGACTATTTCCTGAGACTAATCAAATTTCAGTGAAGTAAAATGGAACAGATCTATGCTGATCAATGGCAGTCCTCATCAAGTACCATCCTCATCTCGAATGTCAACCCCTAGAGCAGGGGTGACCACCCTTGAAAATTTGGAAGAGGGTAGATGGGTCGAGTGATACCTCGAAAGAAAGGTATTATCTTTGTCTGCATCCCCGTGAACAAATTTCATTTTTGATTGAAACCTGTAAAAGATACAGAATGAGCCATTGAAAAATAGAGGAGACTATCTATCCCCCTGAGCTATTCAAGTATCAGTGCAAAAAATGGAACAGATTCATTCCAGATCAAAGGCTGTCATCTTCCGAAACATCATTCACATCTCAAATTTCAACCCCTAGAGCAGTGGTGACCACCCTGTGTTATTTTTAAGGCAGAAGATAGGTCCAATTATAACCTTCTGAGAGAGGATTTTTATTTGTTTCCACAATAGTGTGAGAGTTTTCGTTCTTCATGAAAATTACTGGGTGAGCAGCAGAAACATTGGAATGATTATGAAGGATTATGAATCTTGAAAACGATTAAACCCATCTACCCTCTTCCAACTTTTCAAGGGTGGTCACCCCTGCTCTAAGGGTTGAAATTCGAAATGAGGATGGTACTTGATGATGACTGCCACTGATCAGCATGGATCTGTTCCATTTCACTTCACTGACACTTGAATAGTCTCAAGGAAATAGTCTTCTCTATTTTTCAGTTGCTCACCGTCTGTATCTTTTACAGTTTTCAATTAAAAATGGAAATTCGTTCAAGGCGATGTAGATAAAGATACCACCTTCCTTTTGAGTCATCATTCGACCCATCTTCCCTATTCAAAGTGTTCGAGGATTGCAACCCCGCTTAGGGCGTTGATATTTCAGGCAAGGTTTGTACCCCAAAAGATGTCCCCCTTGAAACAAAAGTTGACCTGTTTTTGCGTTTTGATCAGAAATGAATATCTTAGTAGATATAGCTTCTTTTTATTTTTCATTGAAGCACCCTGTATATACCACTTATTCATTGAAAACAGCAAATACACATGTATAAAGGCATAAATAAAGATTTCTATTTATATTTGACTTGGATTCTACGTATGCCAAAATTATGCCTGTATCATTCGGATGAACGGCGAAGATTTAGAGGGGACTGAAAGCAGTAACAAAGAGCTTAGGTAAAAAGCAAAAAAAGTAAAGATACTCTGCCTCGAATACTTCTAAAAGGCAAAACAATTCGATAATTCCAGAAATTGCAACAGTAAACCAACATCAACACATCTGGCGTTCATAGGTAAACAAGTCACGTGTTCATGATGAGGATGATTTCAAAGTATATCTCAGTTAATTGGCAATTGTATTTCCTATGAGAACATAACTCGAAACATAAATATTGTGTTCTCTTGCAACTTGCTAGAAAATGTGACTTTCTAGATTTAATTAGACGTGTTTATTGGAGACAGTATTTATGCTTGTGTCGGTTCATTGTTCACACTCGGCCCCTACAGTTTATGCCTACTACGCGTTACGATGAGTCTCTTGTTTGACACATCTAATATTTTCCCTCAATGTGCCCCCTTTCAGTTCGACTTTCATGTGGAGGAAATCCGGTGAGAATTATCCACTTTCATTATGTTCAGTCTGGTGAAACTGTGTTTATAAGATTTCTGTGGAAACTCATTGTAGTACAAATAAATTATCTTGAAACTATTTTTCAATGAGCTAATATAAATACGGAATCGTCAAAAAATTATAAAGATGACTCTTTAATTGTAAGGCTAACGTTATATAATTCATGGATTCCATCAAGCGGCCCATGTTGATGATTTACACGTCCTCGGAATTTGAAATTGATACTTTTGTAATATGATTGCATCAGTTTGCTTAGAACACGTTTAGAACACTTAAACCAAATTGTCCATCGGATCACCAAAGAGTTGATATAACATGAAGTGTCTGTGCGTTGAAATTGTTCCCAGAGTTAAATGAGTAAAGCTTGCAATCTTTATCTAGCAAATATAGCACCAACATAAAGACACACTAACAAAAATACCAGCTTCGTCAAAGACAGATATTTGTAGATAAAACCAAGGGAAAATTGTATTTCATAAACAGTAGCCATGTTGTTGACTGAGATTGGTACAACTATAGCGAAAGGTCTAAAAAATTTTGTTTTTTAAAGCCAATGCTTGAAAATAGTTCATGCTAGAGACGAAAACAGTTTTATAAAGGATGGATTGCTCATCTTTATATCAGGTATTTCAGTGAAATTTACTATGTTAACTTCGAATCGTAAATATCCTTCATGGAAACAAAACAGGGTATTACCGCGACGAGATCAACCGAAAAAATTTTATGACGCGGGTTGAGAAGCATCATCTACAAAATTTACTCGACAGGTCAGTTCTGGTTATCAATAATGCGTTTTACCATAACGTTTATTATTTGTCATAATTTTAAAACGAATGTAAAAATTTTTCCGCAAATTTTTCTATAAACGACTCAAGATCCACGAAGAAATATTATATGGAAGATGTCAACCCAAATTATTGGGTTCATAATGAATTTAGAACATCTATAGATCATAATCGACATCATTTAAAAGACCGAACCTGGCCATCGGGGCTCTCTTGGCCAAACAGAGAGCGAATTGTTTTGTTGAGATTTGAATATTTTTTCAAGGATGAATGAGATTATTTTTCAAAATCGGCTAGCAAGAACAAGGTGGGAGTGATTATGCTTCAGGAGACTCACACTGCGACGGAAGAATTTATAGCCTTGGTTGCTATGTAAAATCTTCATCATTTTCTTGGATTCAAGTGAGTTTAAACAAATGAGAGTTAGGTATATTTGATGAAATATTTTTCTGCTGGTTTCCTTTTTCCATTGTTACAGATTTTTCCTGTCGCAAACCCTTGCTTTTCACCCTTGTATTCTGGAAATCATGGAGCGCAAGATGGGAATGTTAGAAAAATTTTTAGTACTCTTTTTGTACACACGACACTAACACAACATAAACAGACAAGCTATTGCTAGTGCAATAGCGACAGAGAAACCAGTTTTTTCCAAAGGTTTTTTTCACTCGTTTATTGAATCATACGCAGGATAGTATGGTTCCATTGGTACATTTCCTGTGCTCACACATTGGGGGCAATCGTAGGAGGCATGATGCGAGATTAGATGCCAGATTAAGGAACATGCATGGTCTGTTTTTTCCGCTGGTATTCTATTTATTCGCTTTTTTTACGTATGTATTTTTCTGATACATACCTTAATTATATATATAAGCATTTATTGTAGATACAATTATTCAGCCGGCTCGGTGGCGTATGGGATATGATGCTCGTCTCTTACGCAGAGTTACCTGGGTTCCATCGCCACGAAGTCGGTGCGATTTTTCGGATTCTGGGAATCGCTTGACTGTCCATCTTTCGGAGGATATGTAAAGCTGTCGGTCCTGTCTAACAGAGATGTGTTGGATATTAGAGAGGGGTTCGGCAAAATTCCCAGGTTAGTGAGGTGACAGAATTTCCCTCCGTGTCTTAAGTCGAAAGGCAGAAATAGAGCACGTTGAAGGAAAAACAAACAGACAAATAACTAGTCATATTTCTGTAAATCGTCCCTCTTTTTAGACGCAATAGTAACATTATGACACAGTGTAACGTATATATATATATATATATATATATATATATATATATATATATATATATATATATATATATATATATATATATATATATATATATATATATATATATATATATATATATATATATATATATATATATATATATATATATATATATATATATATATATATATATATATATATATATATATATATATATATATATATATATATATATATATATATATATATATATATATATATATATATATATATATATATATAAAGGGTGCTTCAACGAAGAACTAAACAGAGGCTATATCTACCAAAATATTCATTTCTGATCAAGCAAGACATCTTTTGGAGTACATAACTTGCATGAAATATCAACCCCCTACGCGGGGGTTGCAATCCTTGAATCCTTGAACATTTTGAATAGGGAACATGGGTCGAGTGATGACTCAAAAGAAAGGTGATATCTTTGTGTATATTGCCTTGAACGAATTTCCATTTTAAATTGAAAACTGTAAAAGATACAGGGTGAGCAACTGAAAGATAGGGAAGACTATTTTCCTGGGACTATTCTAGTTCCAGTGAAGTAAAATGGAACAGATCCATGCTTATCAATGGCAGTCATTATCAAGTACCATCCTCATCTCGAACTTCAACCCCTAGAGCTGGGATGACCACCCTTGAAAATTTGGAAGAGAGTAGATGGGTCGAGTGATAACTCGAAAGAAAGGTATTATCTTTGTCTGTATTTTTTGATTGAAAACTGTAGAAGATACAGAGTGAGCTACTGAAAATTGAGGAGACTATCTATCGCCCTCAGCTTTTCAAGTATTATTGCAAAAAAATGGAACAGATTCATTCCAGATCGAAAGGTGTCATCTTTGATCTAAGTGTATCTATTCCAGTTTTTCGCACTAATACTCCAATAGTCTTGGGGCGATAGTCTTCTCTATTTTTCAGTGGCACACTATGTATCTTCTACAGCTTCCAATCAAGAATGAAAATTCTCTCACGGGAATGCAGACAACGATAATACCTTTCTTACAAGTTATAACTCGACCCATCTACCCTCTTTCAAATTTTCAAGGATTGTCACCCCTGAACTTCGAGATGAGGATGATACTTGATGATTACTGCCATTGATCAGCATGGATCTGTTCCATTTACCTCACTAAAACTTGAACAGTCTCAGGAAATCGTCTTCCTATCTGTCAGTTGCTCACTCTGTATCATATACTGTTTTCAATTAAAATTGAAATGGATATATATATATATATATATATATATATATATATATATATATATATATATATATATATATATATATATATATATATATATATATATGTATATACCATAACATTCCACTGTATTATAATGTTGCTTCTAAAAACTTATGGATGACCACTCGTCAGAACTTCAGAAAGTACGAAGATAATCTTATACAAAAGGGCATATTTTGGACGATATAATATAAAATTAATGTTCAGAATCAACACACGATCTTCATGGAAGTTAAGAGATATTTCGAATGCTTTGATGAAGGCCTATGATGTTTACTCTTCGAATCGAATAGCTCTGTATGAGGTTACCGGTAATATAATAATATATAAATAAATTCATATATTCGAGAACACCTATTCAATTAATTGTCCATTTCTATACTGCAAAAATACAACGAAAGTCGCGGTAGTATAAATTTCATAAATTAATAATTAATTTTATCAGCTACGCCACTGGAATATCGATCAATTCACATAAATGCCTAACTTACAACGACGACATAGCTGCAACGTGTCTAGCCCTTTCTAGTTTGATTCGGACTCAACGTATGAAGCATCCATGGAGCAGTGTGACTCAAAGAGAATCGAAATTGGACCATAAATCAATGAGGAAGTTACTACGTTCCACTGTGTTATAATGTTACTATTGCTTCTAAGAAAGCACAAATTCTGAATTGACTGACAGCAAAGGGATTGCTAGCAAACCGAAGCTTTACAAAACCAGAACTCAAGAAAATAATTCTCGAAAAATACAAGCATTCAGACTAAACCCAATTGAAGAAATGAATGCTACAAAAATAAACTGAGTATCAGCGTGGAAAACAATTATAATACTCGCTGATACTGAGGCTCTGACCAGAAAAAATTGTGGAAGTGACAGACAAAACATGGATGAAAATTCGTCAGTACGTCAAGAAATACGAATATAATCTTATACAAAAGGAGCATTTTTTGGATGCAGTAATAAAAGATTAATGTTCATTGTCAACACAAGACCATCACAGAAGTTAAAATGATTTGGATGTTTAGATGTTGGCCTAAGATGTTTACTCCTCGAATCAAATAGCTCCGAATGAGATAACAAGGTAAAAATCATTTTTTATATGTTTTATTCCACAGTTTTCAATGGTTTTGAGGATTTATAGATTCTACCACCGATTTTGATGTATTTTTCTTCAATAATACTTCAATTATGGGTTCATTCTCAGCAACATATTATTAAAGCATCCTGAAATGTTTGTTACAAAATAAGAATTTCAACAGAAGTAACAGATTACCTGTTCAGAAATAATTTCATAATAAATATTCGATAACATCTATTCAATTAATTATCCATTTATATACTGCAAAAAAACAACGAAAGTCGCGCTACTATAAATTTCCTAAATTAATAGTTAATTCTATCTGTAAAATCAGCTACTGGAATATCGATCGCTTCACAGAAATGTCAATCTCACAACGACGACGTAGCTGCGATGTTCCAAACCAGATGTACTTTGACTCGGACTCAACGTATGCAGCATCCAAGGAGGGCCTCGAAGAGAATTGGAATTGGATCAGAAATCAATGAGGAAGTTACTTCTTGGACAAACCTGGTTTACCATTATGGTCCGACCATTGAATGGGTTTTTGATTTTGTCCTTTGGATTTCGAACCTTGACAGTTATGTTTCTAAATGTCTATTCATGAGGTTAAATGGTTCTATAAATGACTACATGATGTATTGTGTTCGGCAAGTTTTAAAGGATCAAAAAAGAACAAACGTGGACCAATGGTCGAGACCCCCATTGTGAAAGTGACAGACAAATAAGGAGTGAAAATTCGTCAGTACGTCAGAAAATACGAAGATAATCTTATACAAAAAGTACATTTTTTGGATTATGTAATAAGAAATTATGTTCAGAGTCAACATATGATCATCATAGATGTTAAAATATTTCCAGTGCTCAGATGATGGCCTAAGATGTTTACTCCTCGAATCAAATAGCTTCGAATGAGGTTACAACGTGAAAATTATATTTTATATGTTTTATTCTACAGCTCTTCATTGTTTCTCGTGAATTATAGATTCTACCACCGATTTTGATGCATTTGATCCTTCAAAAAGTAGTTCCGACAAAATACGCTTCCCACAAAAATTGTCGCATCACCCTACTTTTACGACAATACTATATAAACTTTTAGGTTGGTCATTCAAGTGTCGCTTGGTAACTTTCAGAAGAGAAGAAGATATCATTCAAAAGAGATGAGTTTATGAAATATTAACAATTTTCGAGTTAATGAAAAATTTAAAAATTTTACCATCTTCAAACATTCGCAAAGAGACCAATCAACTAGCATCGAATGGTTACTAATCATTTTCAAAATCGAGTGTTTCCTCCCTGGACCCTAATTACTGCCAGTATACGTCTCGGAAACCCCTCAAACAAATTTTGGATGTACTCTTGAGTCACTGAGTTCCAAATTTCAGGAAGCAGATTTTCTAGTTGTTGGAGTGTTCTACAAGGCATCCTACGTTGCTGAATTTGCCACCCCATGTTGTCCCAAACATGTTCTATGGAATTCAAGTCGGGACTTTTGGCTGGCCTTCTTAAAATATCAATTTCGGCATTTCGCAGAAATTCTGTAAATACTCTGGCTGCATGAGGCCGAGCATTATCATGCATATAAATGAAGTTTTCGCCAATCAATGGACCAAAGGGTACAACATGGGCTTCAAGGATATCTGCGATGTATCTGGCCGCTGTCATTCTTTCATTATTCACTAGAACCAACTCAGTACGACCATGGAAAGAAATGCCTCCCCACACCATTAATAAGCCCCTCCGAAGTTTTCGGTTTGCCGGATATTGCATTACTGATACCGTTTCCAGGTCGTCTGTACACAGGCATGCGTCTATCATTTGATACTAGACAGAACCTGTCGGAAACGAGAACATTCGACCATTCTGGAATACCCCAATTTGCATGTTCCCTCACAAACAGAAGTCTTGCAACTCGATGTTCTCTGGTGAGACGCGGGCCGGTAGAAGCCACCATTGGTCTGATATCGTCTTCTCTGAGCCTATTCCTAACAGTTTGCAATAGAATATGCACATTTCTGGAAAGTGCAAGTTCATTTTGTAGCATTCTAGCCGTACAGTGCCGAACTCATAGTACAGTTAAACGAAGCCAACGATCATCAACTGGTGTTGTTATCCGATTTCTTCCCTGTCCGGTCCTTCTTCTATATTCTCCAGTTTCGTGGTACCGATCAATTGCTCTTAGAATCGTGCTTTGGTTAAGATACAACAAGTTAGCCACGTAACGTTGGCTTCGCCCCTCCTCCAAAAGTGTCACAATTCTTACCCTTATATGATCACACAAATAGCATCCAGGACGTTCAGCAGCCATTACAATGAATTCAAAGTTTCTAAAATCAACGAGAAACACAGAAAACTTGCATTAATTTAGCTTGAAAACTGAAGAGAATTTGAATGAACATTGATAGTCAAATAAACTCATTCTTGTTTCAGACGTGGTTGAGATCATATGGAAACAAATGTTCCTACATGGATAAGTTTTTTCCCCTCATATGTCCAAACACATATGTTGATAAAGAAACTGCGATCGAGCTGCTTAATGGATTGTAGAATTCAGAATACCAGGTGATGCGACAATTTTTGAGGTGTGTATATGGGATTTATTTTCAACAACATACTATTAAAGCGTCCTAAAATTTTCATGACAACCAAGGATTTCTACTGAAAATAAATATTACTGGTTCAGAATATTTCATAATGAATATTCGATTACTCCTATTCTATTAATTGTCCATTTATATACTGCAAAAAAACAACGAAAGTCGTGGTAGTATAAATTTCATAAATTAGTAATTAATTCTATCAGTAAAAATCAGCTACGCCACGAAATATCGATCACTTTACAAAAGTGCCAACCTACAACGATGACGTAGCTACTTTGATTCGGACTCAACGTATGGAGCATCCATGGAGGAGTGCGGCTAGAAGAGAATCGGAATTCGACCATAAATCAATGAGGAAGTTACTTTTTGGACAAACCTCGTTAACCGTTATCGAATGGAACTCTAATTCCGTCCTTTGGATTTCGAACCACGACAGATATGTTTCTGAATGTCTATTCAAGCGGTTCAATGTTTCTATTAATTACTACATAACGTATTATATGTTTGACAAGTTTTCGAGGATCAAGAAAGAACAGACGTGGACAAACTCTTGAGACCCTCATTTCTAAATATCTAACTCAAGAGCTATGAGAAAAGAACTCTATGAACACTATTGAATTCATCAGCAAAAGCTCATAATAATCCAAATATTCCTCATCTATAATTAAATAGATTAAGATTGTTGCATTTATTTTACGTCATGAAAAAAGAACTCAGATTGAAGATTATCTGCCGTGTCGGATTCGGTAAAGCGTCCTCATCTGCACAATAAAAAAGGAGCTAGAACAGTGGGAGAGAAAATGAAAAATTCTAATCGTCCAAATAATGGCATACTGTCTCATTATGGGCTTTATGCTCATAAAACATGAATACCCCAGCATAATAATGCGGTCTATTCATTCCAGAAATGAATCGACTCGAATATTTTACGTTTCAAATCTGTTCTGGGCGTTCTAGGTAGAATAAATTGCTCAGACCAGCATGTCTCTCCTTTTGATTTATTCGGTTCGAAAGAACTAGATACCTTGATCAAAACCGGAAAAAACGCTATACGAATCGTTTATTCCGAATATGATTTACATTATTCGTCTAAACCATCGCGCTTCGTACCGCGAACCGAAAATAAAAATAAGAGCACCTTCCGCTTTTGTTCTCCCATAAACCCTCCTTTGGGATTAATCGATACCTACACGTATTCATTCTAATCTTTCCAATGAAAACCGAGTTCCGAAATTTCGATTATTTTTAAAAATATTGCTTCATTTTGGCTTCGTGATTAATACAGGGTTCTCCCCTGTTTGTTCTCCCTGTTCTCTTGAATCATTTAAAACATTGCGTATGGTTCATCTGTTTCTTCCCTTGTTTTTCGCTTACATTGAAGGGGCCGATCTTAAGAAGCATAATATATTTCGAATGCTTATCCATTTTAATACATTTCTTTCTCCGATCGTATTTTCACTACATCAAAATTTGACATTATCACATATAGTAGTTTGTATTTGTGTATTTTCCGAACAAATAAATAAATATATGAAAATCATAGACGAGAAAATTATCAGGTAGGATAGATATGCAGAGCTACCTGCACCATAAGGCCATTTACTGGAAAAGTTACTGTTACACATCTCATTTCGAATTAATAATAACGCATCCAAACGCATCAACAATAAATAAAATTAAAATAGACAAAAAGAAATCTGCTGTGATCAGCATCATAGTTTCATCAATAGAAGAACAAGTATTTTAAGTAAGCCAAGCGTTTTCAACCAAAATTTTAAAATCTTACATTCATCTATATATATATATATATATATATATATATATATATATATATATATATATATATATATATATATATATATATATATATATATATACCAGCATATTATTGAATGAGGAGGTAGATTTTGACATTGATTGCCTTTTGCTTAATTTGTTTTCAGCTAGTTATAGTTCTATAAATTGCCTAGGTAGTTTAAGTCAGTTCCATTTCAATGCTGTAGATCATTTAAAATTTGTTGTATTTTTCTGTTTAGTTTTAATTTTGTATCTGTCTCATAGAGGCGCTTTGTCGCTGTGTAATTCTAATTGGACCATCATACAATATCGATCCGGGTACAGGTAGGAACTCTGAATAGTCCTACCAGGGGAAGTGAATCACCCCCTGCCCCTTCCGTAGATTCCAGAAGCTTTCTGGCCATCTGTAAGGGCCCTTGATCAGGGTTACGAGCGAAGCCCACAACGATAGAAGTGATCTGGCAGAGGTGGCAACCTTAGTCTTCAGGGGTAAATTGAAGACACAGGAGATGGGGCTCTGAAGCTGTGGCGAAATCAACCTGTCTAAGCGAGCAAACCTTGAACAGTTGGGGGTTGGGTAAACGGGCTAGCAACTCGTTATTCGTAAAAAGATTTTTATGCTAAAAACCCTAACAATGAGCCTCGGATAATAGACACTTCTCACAATAAACGACACTGGCAAAGGAAACGGAAAATGCAATTTGGAACATGGAACATCCATATAATATAAGTATAAGAACTAAGAAAAAACTTACCGTAAAAGATTTAGGAAACACTGATATTAATCTTGTTATCCTCCCAGAAACCAAGATTAAGGGAACAGAATCGGAGCAATTAGGAGATTATATTCATTTCTTCAGTGGTGTACCCGAAAGCGAAAGGAAAAAAAGGAGGAGCCTCAATTTTGGTGAAAAAAAAAACTACAAAAATCCATAACTGACTGGCAAGATATAGATGAGAACTTAATTCGTATGAGCCTGACTCTACATAATCGGAGAATAACTGTGATAGGAGTATATACCCCATCAAAATATGAAACTGTAAATGTCAAAGACCGATTTTTCGAAAAACTAAATGACGTAATTAGCGAAGAGCAATAAGATTTGGTGGACAAATGAAATTGAGCAATTAGTACAGAAGAAGAAGAATTTGTATTTGAAGTAGCTAACTACTAAAGAAGAAGAAGACAGGTTGTTGTACAATAGAAAAAGAAACGAAGTTCGAAACACAATTACAAATGAGAAAAACCGACTATGAGACAAAAAATGCGAAGAAGTCAATAGACACATAGGGGAAAAAAGAACACAGAGGCTTGGAAATTCATCAGAGCGAGTGCCAGAGAAAAACAGGATAAGGTCTGCATTCGGTTAATTACACTTAATGAATGGATAATGGATGAAACATTACGAAAAACTCTTGACAGAAGACTGACAGGAGTACAGAATAGAGATAGAACACAACATCAATGTTGAAGGAGAGCCGGTAGAAATGACACCAGAAACAGTGAAAAAGACTACCACTTATTTGAAGAACGGTAGAGCTTCGGGACCAGAAAGTATACCAGCTGAACTACGAACTACTGAAGAATGGTACCAAAACTATACCGTATGCTGAAAAAGGTGATAAATGAATGCCTCAATGGACACCCTCCTCCTGAGCAATGGAAAATAGCACACATATCGTCTATTCATAAGAAGGATAGCAAAGAAGATCCAAACAACTACCGTGGTATCTCGGTGACCAGTACAATGAGCAGAGTTTATGGGAGAAACCTTCGAGACCTAATTGAACAAGAGTACAGGCCCTTCGAAAAAGAAGAACAGAGCGGATTTACAGCTGATAGGTCCTGTACAGATTACATATTTTGCATCAAATTGATTATAGATAAAAAAAACGCAACCAATCAGGAAATGCATATCACGTTCATAAACCTACAGAAAGCGTACCAGTTGCGAAGCTTTGTGAAGTTTTGTTTGAATCTAACTTAAATCATACACTCATAAAGGCCGTTGAAAATCTTTAAAGTGGCTCGAAATCCCGAGTAAAAATAGGTAACTCAATGTCACCAACGTTCATCGAAGGAACTCCAACAGGGATGCTGTATCTCCCCAACATTGTTCAAAAAGATTTTGAACAAAGTTGGACAGATACAGCATCTCTGTTGGATATATATCCTTTTGAAAAGAGCGGATTTACAAAAATTTGAATAATTGTATTTACAATAAATGCTTATATCTATAATTTTGGTGTATATCAGAAAAAACACAAGTGTGAGCTCAGGAAATGTAACAGGGGAACCATACTATCTTGTATATGATTCGATAAACGAGTTAAAAACCTGAGGAAAAACTCGTTTCCCTGTCTCTATTGCATTAGCAATAGCTTGTCTGTTAATGTTGTGTAAGTGTCGTGTGTACATAAAGAGTAAAAAAGATTTTTCTGCTTAGCCGCTTCATTCTCTCTTGCATTCCATGATTTCCAAACGAAGACAAGGGTGAAAGGAAGGGGGTTTGGGACAGGAATCTGTAACAATGGAAAAACAAAACCAGCAAAAAAATATTTCAACAATCATACTTCTTATAGCTAACCAGACAACAAAAAATCAACAGATTCAATTGGTGTACCGAGCACCAAAATTGGAATATTGAGAAATGGTGAAATGTTATTTTTCGGATGAGACAATAATTGGTGTTCGTTCAGATGGGCTCCCCATTTGGACTTTGAGGGATCGTGGAAGATAAGATAGACTCTGAGCAGCAAGACAAATTCCGAAATACCAAGGGGGCAATGTCATGTTTTGGGGTGGCATTATGCTAGGAGGCAAACTGATTTGATTTCTTTTCCTGCTAGTGTAACGGCTATAAATTACGTGGACCAAGTGCTGAAGCTCATAGTTAGACTCTAGCGAGTCCCCACGGTGAGAATTTCACTTTTATGCAAGATAATGCTCCTCCGCATACCAGCAACCTAGCGCGACATTTGAAACAGGAGGAATAGCTATTTTGGATTGGCCAGCTTGCTCTCGAGACTTAAATGCTATTGAACATTTGTGGTATAATCTCAAAAGGAAAATAAGATCCCGGCAGGATAATTCAAGAACCCCACAACAGCTCATTCAAGCCGCCACAAAAGAGTGGTAGAATATCGCCCCAGAGGAGGTCGAAAACATAATCCAAAGCATGCCTAGACGGATTCAAACTTGTATCAAGGCAAGAGGAGGTAAGATAAGCTACTGAGGTCAAGAAAAAAACACCTACTCCGTGAGAAAACAATTTCCAATTTTTTTGCTACATGCGGAAAAAGTCTTTTATTTTCTTTTATTTGTTTCTATCCTGAAATAAACCTTAATTTATTTCTTTTTTCAATTGAAATATCTCGAAAAGGATCAATTCTATCAATCCTTCGAAATTTACAAAATCCCTGAGGTAATATTTAAAATATCGGGTGATTCCATATAAATTTGGTTATGTGTGAGTATAAATAATTCTGCACGTTTACTTAGTGGTAGCAAGTGAACCATATTGTACATTTTTTATCCCGTAACGAATGGAAAAATTCACCGAACACGTCAAATGATTTTATTTGGGAGACATATTTTGACGAAGGTGTATATTTGGGGCATTTACGAGGAATCCCTTACGAGGAGACGCTTTAATGCATCGACAAAGTGGTCCAACGATACCTCATTTGCAAACTCTTCGAAGTTTCTTTACAGCCGTGTATGAGGAAAGTTATTTCTTGAAATCTTTCGCGCAAAAAATTACTTTTTATCTCCTTGAGTGTTTTGGCTATTTTCAAGATTATTGAAAAAGAGAAATACAAATCAGATTTTATTTTGAAGTGAAAGTTCAAGCCTTCGTGCATCAACCAATAAATTCACTTACTTTGAGGTTTCAGATAAGAAAAGTAGATTTTGTTGTAATGTCTTCTGAAAGTCCACTTTTAAAAACTGTTTAGAAGATTTTGTTTTTTCATATATACAATGAGAAACAAACAAAATCTAATGAATTCAGATCAAATGTTCATAGTGTTCTTGATTGAAAACCGTCATTAGCATAGTTCAGCATATTTGTTTCACGCCACTCATCTACAATTCACTGGCGTAGTTTATCCAAAATTTCTGGCTTGTCACAAAATTTTAGGACTCCAGATCTTATCACAAGGAAAAGTCTGGTCAGGAGATCGAGCGGCCACTCCGTAGGTTATCTTCTTTCGATCCAACGACCAGGTTTTCACAAAATGAGGTATTAGAAAACTGGTGCGGCAAAATGAGGAGAAGCTTCGTCTTGTTGGAAATGCAATTGATGTTGTTTTCAAGTTTTCCTATTATCAATGTATAGTTCGTAATTTCTAGATACATTTCACTGTTTCAATTAACAGGAGTAAACAGAAGTCCATGTTTGTAGTATTCATTCCCAAACATTTAGCTTTTCCGAATATTGCGTGTAGGGTTTTCGAAACGCATGAGAATTTGTATCGCTTCAAAATCTATAGTTATGTCAGTTAATTTATCCATGAAGTAAGAGGGTGCAATTGTCAGAAAAGCGAACGTTGTACACGAAAAGTGGGTTATTGATGATTCGCTCGGCCATAATTTTGCAAAACTCTTGCCTTCGATCTAAATCATCATCATTTAATTCACATTGTCGTTCCAATATCGCCATAGCTACTGATTCATCATTCACAATACCTGAGGGCCCTCTAATTTATATAATACTGATCACATTTCAATAAATTTTGATGATTCCATAACGGACTTATGACGAACGTTACGTTTAAGATGGATTTGGTTGTTCATTATTGCAGCCACTCGGGTACAGTGTTAATTTAGGAAATGAAGGTTTACCACCTCAAAGCCTTAAATCAATGATAGATTAACAATGCTTTTGAGAGCTTTCAAGCGACATAATATCTTTTTCATCTTCTAAAGCTTCAAGGTACGTAAATTTACTTTGATTCAGGTAGGGGCTAACTATCCTCGGAAGGTTCCCCTTCAAAACAAAAATTGATGTTTTTCCTCCTTTAGATAATTTTGAAAATAGTCAAAATATTCAAGGTGGCTCGCATAAAAAATGATAGCAAAAAAGATTCATTTAAACTACTTTTCTCACACACCGTCATAAAGAGGCTCGAAGAGCTCTCCAGTGAAATATATCTCGTACCGTTGGTTCCACTCAGTTGTGAGGGGTTGAAGCGCGCCCTCTTAGAGGGTTGCTCATTAAAGTCTCAAGTATACGTCGAAAGATGTCCTCCAAACAGAATAATTCGATGTGTTTCTGAAAATTTTTTCAATCACGACGAGATAAAAATATACAGGGTGGTTCATTTGAAATGAAACTCTGTATAATAAATTTCTCAAATTCTGAATCTCTAAAACATCTGGAGTGATGAGCCCTTACTCATGTCTCACTCAATCATTCGAAACTTCGTCACTTTTTAATTTGCATTACGATCTCTGCTTTTTGAGTAGTCGAAATTCAAACTAAATTTGAAAAAACAAACAATTATATAAGTCGTAACTTATTTTTCCTGACGAGCTTTCACAACCATTATAAGATAAGAACTATACAGGGTAGTTTGTTTGAGCTGAAACCATGTATGATAAATAACTCACATTTGAATCTGAAAAACCTCTTGGCTTTTTGAGTAATCGGAAACTGAACTAAATTTGAAACAATTTTTGTTGTTTGAGTGACATTTACAGATTTACACTTGAATTCTTGTTTTCCTTTTATATAGATATTTTTTTTTCCTGACGGAGTTTCAAGGTGTGATGTGATGTGGATACCAAGTTTTTCAAACATCTTTTCTTGGATCTTCTCCGATGTCTTTTCTTCCATATGAACTTATCTCGCACTATTTTTATGATTTTATTCTCATTTGATCTGCGAACGCAACCGTTCCATTGTCAAGGATTTTCTCGTTGCAAATTTCCCGTTATGTATAGTTTCATATATAGAGGCCCAATCACTCTAACCTCTAATTTCAACAACAAACTTTAATATTTTTCAGTTGAAAATCTGAGGAATTCTTCTTCCTAAGCAGTAATAATCAGAATGTGGAAATGAAATTCATTTACGACTGCATGAAAAATATAATTGGAAAATTCAGGATTACCGTGTGAAAACAAACATGATAGCTAATTTTCACTTGTATACCAACCATGTGATTAGGATATAAAATGAGCCAAGAAAGATACTAGTTTCATTGAAAGATCGATTTTCATAAAACCTACCGAAATGATAACATTGAATTTAGAACATGTCAAAAGTTTACAGTCTATGTGTATATTCAAGTGCATTTTTTTTATTTTCTCGTTCCTCACATCGATATTTCCCTATCATCAAAATTGAGAAGGTATTTACCTTTTCCAATAAACCACCATATCACCAAGATCCCTTCATCCTTTTAACATCCTCATTGGAAGTGAACTCACCTGCAAAAGAATAAAATCGACTTTATTAACTTAATAAGGAGGGGTCACAACAATTTATTGTTATGTACAAAACGTTCTATTTATTCAGAAAATATTGTATTCAGCTATGAACGACTAGTTCTTTTTGATGAGAAGACTGAAGTTCGAATGTTCTAGAGATTGCTAAATATATGTAACTTTATACTTTTTTTAATTAAATAATACAATAATGTTCAAATTTTCACTATTTTGACAAACTTATGAAGTGTTCCACCACACTAGTATCTTCAGTAGTGCATTCAAAGGAATGATGTGCTCATATATTACATGGTAAAAAGTAAACAGGAAGAAAATTCAATCAAGGTCATTTCTTTTAAAAATTGAAAAGATTAAGTAATGGTGACGTATTTAGTGCTAATTGAGTGAATTAAAATAGATGATTTGCGTGACAATCGGAGTTTTGTTTGTTAAAACCGCGTTTATGCTCAAATAACCTCATATACAGATTTCTAAAAGTTCTATCTATATGAATTTCAATTTCATCACAACTTCGACAAGAAATTCTGCAAATACCTGATTAGGTTTTCTTGTGAATTTCAGGTTTCTAGTATATGATATTAAAGTCGTAAAACTTTTTTTCGGGGATAATCCGAAGGATAACGGTAGTTCGAACTAGGCAGAAGAAGCGTCGCGACGAAAAATCACAGGTATTTTTCTTTCCGAAGGGAAGGGTCTGGGAAAGGTCTTTGCCAAATTTGGTGCCCCTAGCTCCAACGACAGAGCCATGAGGATGTTTCGAAAATTTTCGACGAAACGTCGCCGACGGCGAACTATACAAATTTTCCATCGCGTTCGATCATTTCAAAATCTGGACAAAGAGCAAGTCTCGAGTTTCGAATGTGTACCCGCAATGGTTTAATTCCCGTTAAACAACGGGAAAACTGTAAAATTTGCGATTCAACAAAGGGCTATCGGCGGACTTTTGATAAATTTCGCTGCGTTTTCCTTATTCTCAATCTCTGAATGCCAGAAATTAAATAAATTAATGAACGTCGCGCTGTCAAAATAAGGCGTTTTCTTTCATCTATCCTACCTATACGGGGTTACTGGCAGAAAGGATTCGGGTGTCTAACGATTCCTACATATCTCGACATCGGGTCCGCAAAGAGAAATCGTTACTGAAACATTTAATTGTTGAATTTGGGACGATTTTTGAGACCTATATTTTCGAGAAAAAGACCGGAAACACGGGGGCGGAGCATGTCACCGCTCCTTCTGTCCCTTATATCGCTATTCAATGTCGGAAGTGAGCGTTACCAACGTGTAAAATTTAATGCTCTCTCTCTCTCTCTGAACGAAAATAGTGAGATGGAAATAGTAAGTAACTTCAATTTTCACCAACATAATTTCGGTACTAACAACATCTAGAATATAATGCTCTCTCTCTCTTCTGAGTGACAACCTTATTTCAATTAGTCTTATATTCGAAGTGTCAAAATAAGTGATTCCGAACATTATTTGTTTGACGAAACTTGAAATAAAATTTTAGAGATAAGTGGTCGTAGTTTGATGTTTATTTTATCCATGTTGATGTATATTTTGTTTGAAGAAAGAAACGACAAACTTTCAAAATTCATAAATTTAACATTTTGTGGTTATTCTAACCTAACAATATGCTTCAAACGGAATGTTATAATAAAAGGAGTTAGGGAGACTTACAATAATGTTTGAAAAGTAAGTGAATGTAATTTGAGGTTTATTCATGTATTTTAGTATATATTTTTTCAGCATGTTCAAGAAATGTACTCAGAATTCACATATTTCATTTTTCTTTCATGGTTATTTTAACCTCTATGCGTTGAAAATAGTCCTGGAATTACTAAGATTTTTAACGAATCAATTGGAGGATCTTAAAAATGATGGGATATCCTTTGAGTTGCTATTAATGAGCTCTTTTGTATAATAATACTTTTCTGGAAGGAACTCGATGAAGTTTTCGTTAGGTCATTTAGAGTATGTATCATATGAATATGGAAAGCTGTCCACTAAAGGCTATATCTGTATTAAAATATTTCAAGCTGGATGTCAATATGACATTTCAAATTGAATTTTCCTTTCAGTTTATTCAAGAGGAAGTACGTTTCTATTCTACAATTATCCAAATGTAAAAGTTGATGAGATTCAATGTGTTTGACAATGTTCAAGTATGAACCAAAAAAATAAGATCTCAAATTTGCACAAAAGGTAATTATTGTGAGTTCCTTCCATTCATAACTCATAGTTACTGTTTCTCCTTAAATTTTATCAAGGTTGTTGAATGAATGACAGGAATTCCTCATTGATTTGAAATTGAAAGTTTCTCTGTTATAGGTGACTGATAGTGGGAAACATGATGTTCAAATATGTAGAAGTTGCATATGAAATTTTATTTTGTACAATCACAACTTTCAATCCAAGATTTATGAAAGTCACAGGAAACATGCTGCTGCTTATGTTAATCATATTTTGGAAGAAATTCAACTACTACTTGGAGAATACTATGCAATTTGACAATTTTGTTATAGTTAATTGTACCATAGGTATTTTATATAATTGTGTGAAATGAGTATGTTCATCACGTAATATGGAAATCTGAAGTTTTAATGCAATTTCTTCCTTTCATTTTCATTTCATAATATATTATGAAGTTTCACAAGAAATGGTTTGAAGAGAAGTAAATTTGAAGAATAGAAATTTCAATTATTAGAGAGCAAGTTTCTAAGAAGCTGACTGCTCGAAACCAACTGCCAACTCGACAGTTAAGGATCTAGGAAATTAACAGTTACAAGAAACAATTTCACTGAAACTTATATAAAGTTAACATCATTGCATTGTATATGAGGGTCCATAATGTAACTTACAAATTTGTGGATCTCATTTCTGCTTTCCACAAGAACACTTCAATCAAGAAGATGTTTGTTCTTTCTGGTAAGCAAATTGTGTGAATTTTGGTCAATTTGAATTTATACAAAATAGTTACGTATAGGGCAATCACATAAGGTGAAATTTCTATGTATTCAGTAGTGTTATTTATTTGATTAATAATTTCTCGCTTTTGTCTTTTGGATTGTCCCAAGAAATTTTAATTCGAGAAGAACTTTTATTTTCTATTTCATTAATATACTTGAAGTAATTCTTCCATCTTGCTGTTTCAAGCTCATCTTTGTTGTTTATTATAATTCATGAATCTTATCGGATTCTTATCTGATCTAATACGAATCAGAACTGTTGAGTAAAATTTAAAAACTTGAAACTACAGATCTGCATATATTGATCTTTCTGCAGTATATATTTAATACTTTTGGAACTATTGTGCATTAATATTAGAGTTGTTGATGATTGGATTTCTATGCCTAAAGGGTGATTGAACAATTTGTTTTTGAATCAATGTTGAAATATTTTTAATTTCATCTTATGCTAGCTCAATTGGAGAAAGTTGAGATCATCAAATTGAATGTATCCCTTTAAATTGGGATAGTAGTGAATAGTGTTGAAATTTGTGTGTTTGATGAGTCAGTATCCATAAAACAATACTGGAAGCTGCGTTACCCTAAGGATGACTGAGGCAATATATGAGAGATTTCCATGTACCATGAAGAACTATTAAGTGAAAATATGAATAATGAAGTGAATATAATAAAGCGTTCAGTATAGATAGAGTTGGATATGAAGAGGCGTTCAGTATATTTGGGGTTAAGTATATTAGGCGTTTAGTATATAAGGCGTTCGGTATTTAGAGTTGAGTATATTAGCTATTTAGATAGAACGGCGATCTTAATGGGCTCACTAGTTTTAATATATCAGAAAGCTATATTTATAATATTAGATGAATAGAATGGCTTTTAATTTAGACTGGGTTTATCGATATCAGTGGATATATTATAAATTTGAGAAGTCTCTTTAAAAATAGGAAAAACATGTTCTTCTTATGTCAAAATTTGATTATAGCTTTGAGAACGCACAACCCTCTAGGCAGATATATTAAAAACTAAAAACCTATAATTCATATGGGAACAAATCAGGTGTTCTCTTGTGGAAGTTGTGAAATTTCATTGTTAGGATATCTGAGCATAAAAGCAGTTTTGCAGATTCTCACTATAAAATCATCTTCTTGCAGAAAATATTTTTGAATAATAATTCTGATATTTTACATATTGGAGATGATAAATTGAAACTGAACTTATAGAAAGCATGGAAAACATTAAACAAAAACAGACAGGAAAATCACCAAATACTCAATCAGATCCAAATTCGTCACTATTACTAAATTTTTAGTTTTCAAAAGAAGTAACCCAGTTTTGATTTTCCTCCTATTTCAGTTCAGTACCTGGTTTTACCATGCAATATATAAGGCACATCATTCTCTCAAATGTATCACTCATCTTAAGAAAACACAGTGTGGTGAAACACGTCATAAGTTTGTCAATACAATGAAAAATTGCACATAATTTTAATCAACTTAATATTTCCTCAAATTATTGTAATTTTTCCTTAACTAATCATGAAAAAACGCACATTTTGATAGAAAACCGTTAAGAATACTATAGATCGGTATCTACAATCAATAACAGCAAGACTTACAATATCGAAGTACCATTTCACATCACTATCTTCTAGTATTACTTAACTTAAGTCAAGCTTTAACTGTCAAATATTAGACTTTATTCAATACTTATGGATGAAAAGCTGAGCTTTCAAATCAATGAAAAATTTGAAACCAGTTTTAAAACGTTCCTTTAGGATACGAAAATTGGCGACTACATTTTTGCCTGAGGACTCAATAATTTTAGATGCTAAATCACATTGTGGACTCCAGTGACCGAACTCCTCCCACGTTTCAATTTCATAATTCGCGTTGAGCAATTAAATAAAAGTTTAAGATGTGAGGCCTTAAATACCCGAGGATAGTGCGGGAAAATGTAAAATAGGAAAATTTGAGAGGTCTCTCTTTTCCTCTCTCTTCTCCACTGGCATGTAGAACCCCTACAGAGAAATACAACAGAAACAAAACTTTAGGTATCAAAATTCCCCTCAGAAGAGGATTCTACGGATTTTTCTCCTGAAAATAATCAGGTGAAGGTAACAGGACACAGAAGTAACATCATCGAACAAATTGTGCCCTATTCTCGTTCAGGAAGTTTTTTTTGTCAAAAATTATCTTGTAACATCTACTTCGAATTATTCAAAAAGTAAATTCAATTTGAGTCAATAAACGTTAATTTGAATTGTGTCGATACGAAGTCTACGCGACATAGTTGACTTGATTTTGTCGTTTCAATGACCAGAAGGAATGCGTTCAATCTGACAAATCTTTAATGTAATGGTTGATGCTGGCGCCTAGAATATCATGAAATGGAAAGTTGGTATATGCTGCACGAAAATAAGCGATCTCATCAATTGACACTCGTTATTTTTTTGAAAAATTGCATTTGAGCCATTTCACTTCCACATTGACTGTATGCAAGTTTTATCGTTTTGGATAAATTCGTTTGCTAATGAAACAAAAGCGTTTGGAGAACGAAAAAACATTATAAAATGTTATTTCAAATAGCGTAAAACCAATAAATTTCGAGGTTAATAGGTATTACAAGAGGTAGAGCGACAAAATGAAAATAATACAGAGTAAGGAAAAGATAATAGAACTTCTGGAGCAGAATGTGACTGAACTTGAGCAGGGGGAAAATGATAATGGGATGAAACAGAAATCGTACTCTGATGCTTTATCTCAGTCTTCATTGCATCTGCAAAAGAAGACTATACCCAAGAATGTGCCATATATTATATGTAAATTTTAGAATCATCAAGAATGTATGAAAACTAAAAACAAATCGAAAATAAAGTCAAAATTCATAGAACTTCAATAGGTATAAAGAATAGGAACAACGGATGCGTTCTAATAAAATGTGATTCAGAGAACTCGTCTGGAAAAATGAAGAATGAGCTGGTCGCACAAATGGGAAGTGATTATAGCATTTATGAAACTAAGCTAAGAAAACCTTGTATTTACATCTCTAATATTGATAACGATCTCAAAGAAAATGAGATAGTGAAGCCCATAAAAAATCAAAATGTATTTCTGACAAAAACGATCAAATTAAACTTGCATTGCTAAGAAATAACAAAAATAAAAGTGCTCAATTCGCAATCGTAGAATGCAATGGCTCTGCGTTCAGGAAATTAATCGCAAGGGAAGTCATATGCGTAGGCATGAGAAGATGTACTGTTCGTGACAATCTGAACGTAACTAGATGCTATAATTGTGATAACTTTAACCACAAATCACAAAATTGCTGATACAATGGACCTTCTAAGTGCTCAAGATGTGTTGCCCCACACAATCATAAAGAATGCAAATCTAATGATATTGGGTGGGTGAACTGTACTGAGAGTAACACGAAATTCAAGACAAAATATGAGGTAGCGCATAGTGTTTCGGATGTGAATTGTGAACAATATAAATTGCAATTGAGTAAACTAAGAGAACGAACGGACTACAATGTTTCAGATATATTTGATTGATTATGGAAGTTTATATCCAAAGTTTCGAACGAGACAACTTAAATTTCACAAACGAATGCCTGTCTGACATGGATGGAATTAAAACTTTCCTCTCGTCGCCTGAAGATCAAAACTAGAGAATTCTCCATTTGAATATTAGGAGTCTGAATAAGAATTTCGATCATCTTAGGATTTTGTTGAGTCAGCTGGAGGTCCCATATGATATCATCGTGCTCACAGAAACTTGGCAATTACCAGATCCGGATTTGTATCGCCTACCCCAATACGATATAATATATAACGATGGCCTAGTTAACCAAAATGACGGAGTTATGGTTTACATAAAGTCCCTCTTTGCTTATAATTAGAAAGTAGTTAATTGTCTGCAAGAACTCCGATTACCGATGGTAGGAACATCTCTAAATAAAAAATCAATAAAGATTGTGGCAGCTAATCGTCCCCACACTGTTACTAAAGAGGAATTTAACAGAATCTTGATCGATTTCTTCCATAAAAATAAGCAGCGACATGATTTTGGCATATTGATGGGAGACACAAATATGGATTTTTTCTCGGACTCTCTATACGATGAAGAATATAAAAATATTATGAACGAGGAAGGTTTTACTTCAGCAATAAATATGGTGACCCGAAAGTGGAACATGTTTAGAGCACATATTTTTCAAAACAAAAATTTACCAGGAGAACCTAAAATCAGCGGTTCTACATATCGATATAACAGACCATTACCCAGTGACTCTTGCAGTTGAAATTCATGGCCACGACCCTGATGAAAGAAAAGAAGATGAGCGAACAAATCACAGGTTTGTGGACTATAAACCATTGAACAGTGTTCTATCTTCTCTGTGTTGGGAAAGTGTTTGTGGAGTTGCAGATGTTTAGTCTGCGACGGGGGAGTTTATAGGAGTATTGTCAACCGAAGCAAGGAAGGAATTATCTGAAACGAAGTAATTGGATAACGAATGGAATCATAAATGCTGTAAATGTAAAAAAATCACTGTACAGAAGGTTGACAAAACAACATAACAACACTGAGCTACTCAAAATATATAAAGTGTACAAAAATCATTTAGAGAAAATCATCAAGAAAGCAAAGGATAATTATTATAAGAATCTAATTGCCCGAAATCAGAATGATCCCAAGAAATTGTGGAAGATTATATCCAACAAAGATGATAAAAAGATCAAATAAAATTGATCAACATTCCAGAGATCGGTGAGACAGAGGACAAACGTGAAATAGCCAAAGCTTTCAACTCGTTTTTTTTTCTAGAGTGGGATCTGATCTAGGAAATAATATTAAAATGAAAAACAAAATAGAATAAGTGAAAATTTAAAGAATCCACTCAGTATAATGCTGAATCCAACTAGCGAAAAAGAAATCTGTGAGATTATCGAAGTCTTGAAACCAAATGAAGCACTAGGACTAGATGGTATCATAACTACTAATTTGAAGAATATAGCACGTCATATTATTGCCCCACTTACATCGCTAGTGTGTCAATGGAAACTGAGACATTTCCATCAATTCTGAGAAAGAGCTTAATTAAACCAATATACTCAAGTCTAGTATTTCGAAAATATTCGAAAAAGTTATAGAAAAGAGAACAAGATCTTTTTTAGAAAAGTGTAGTATCCTTAGTGATAGACAATTCGGTTTTAGGCAAGGAAAATCAACCCTGAGTGCCATTTCTTATCTTACATCTCAGATATACAAGTCCCTAGACACTTCAAAACCCTGCTTATGCATTTTTGTCGCCTTGGCAAAAGCATTTGACTGCGTTGACCATAAGAAGCTTCTTAGAACTTCAGAGGACTATGGAATCAGGGGACTGCCACTTCAATGGTTTGAAAGTTATATAACAGAACGGCAGCAGTGCGTACAGGTTCCGCGTCCCTGCGGAACACCGTACTCGGTGTTCCGCAGGGAACAATCTTGGGCCCGATTTTATTCATCATATACATGAATACTTTATTTTCAATTCCCATCAGGGGCAATCTCATATCGCTCGCTGACGACACTGCTGTTTTTCATGAAGGTTTGACTTGTGCATTTTTGAAGGAGACTGTAGAGAACGATTTCAGACTTATTTTGGATTTCTGCGATTCAATGTTGCTGACATTGAACAGAGATAAGACCAAATTCATTCCGTTTTCTATTACTTCTGCAGATCAGCCAACCTCTGATGTTTTAACATGTCAAGACAATGATACTGGTAATATTCAAGCTAGCACATCAATTACGTGTTTGGGAGTGTTAATAGATCGTCATTTGAGATGGGGAAAGCATATAGAGAAGTTGATTAAGAAACTTCGGGTGCTGGTTCCCAGGTTCAGGTTCCTTAAGAAATATTGTAGTGTCCAACTAATGAGAAGAGTATATCTGGTGTTGGTTCAGCCTCATTTGATATACGGATTGCTGGGTTTGGGTGGAGTGACAACCTATTATCTTTATAAGCTAGAAGTCACGCAAAAGTGGATCCTGAAAATTGTTTTTGGCAGGCCGTACCTATTTTCCACTGATCAACTCTTCAGAGAAGCTGAGGTGATGGACCTGAGGCACATGATCTTCTTAACATGGGGACTCCACCAAAAAAAGAACATTTTAAGTTTTTTCATGGATTGTTCCATTTTATCTAAAGATAGACTGTTTGTGTCCGTATTTGGTATGTTTGAGTATTCGAATATTTAATGTAAATTTCTTTGTTGTTCATTTGTATTGTACAAAATTTAAAAAGTTGTGTAAAGTTTCAATTCCTCATACAAGGGATTTTTTCTTTTCTATTGAGAGAGAACTGCTTCGAGGAAATTCTAACCCTGATATTGTTTTTGATAGAGGGATGCATGAATATGCCTAACACATTTGAACATTGTATCGAATGTAGTATTGTAATTTATATTTGTGAAAATAGTAATGAACCCCACTGTGAATATTATAAGCAATAAAAATATTTATTATTATTATTATAAGAAATTAATTTTGTTTCGATTTTTGCTTATATTGCAATAAAAGCGTCTTTTCTTCTTGAACTTTTATTTGCTTTTGGTGTTGTTAAATTTGCATATTCAACTAGGTATGTATCAGCCAATATGGCGTTTTTGAACTCTTACATGTAATGTGTGTTGCAAAACATAGGAATTGAGATGAACCAGAAATCAATAGTTGATCCTGAATATCCGAGTCAGGAAACTGGAGCAAATTTATAAACCTATATTATTGATTTAGGTCAATGATAGGGGGGCGAAAAGGTAAATTCATCTGACGTTATAAAGTCAATGAGAATAAAATTTTAAAATGGGATTATAAACAAGTGAAAAAGCAAATATACAGAAGAAGCTAATGAAACTGTTTGAGAAGAGAGATATTTTTCGAAATGCATGACAAATTCATTATGCAATTTTGTTATAAAATATTTTTCGAACGATTTAAAAAGAGAAGAACTGAATTTATATGGAATATGGTGTCCTCGTAGCTCTAAAAATGCTTCCTTGGGAAATTTTGATCTCGCAATATTGAAAAGTTAGGAATAGAATAATTATATTTCCGAAGAACTCTTTGCATGACTATTGTGATTGAACGGCTCAATCTGAATCTCTTGATTCTTGTTGTATGCGAGAATCATCATGTATCAAGATGAAATTTGGACTGTGTATGAGGGATGTTCTTTGAGTTTTGCATGCAAAAGCTGTATTGGAAGAATTGAGAGCTTTTAATGACATACTTTTCGAAGTATTCTCCGCGAATATTTACAAACTTCTGCATTCGTTCGAGTCAATTCTGGAAGCAGTTATTCCAATGGTTTGCAACTACATTCAGGATTGCTTTTTGGAAGGCATTAATATCTTCTACTGAAGATGGATGGAGGGAAACCGCCGTGGTGGGGTTTCTCGAAGGTTACAACTTGCGGTAAACAAATGATTGTGTACCAACAAGCACTAACTATTCTTTGATCTTATAAAGGCATTGTTGCTACACGACCTGTCTTTGAAACAAACGTTGCAACCATCTTTTTGGAGACACTTCGACCACGAATGTTTTTTTTCGGTTGTTCTTCCTCTTGGAACACCCAAAAAGTTATTGAATTTTGACGTTATATGTTGGTGAAAATTACTTTGAAGTACAATCTTTTCGAATTTTCATCATGTTTACGAGTGAAAGAGCAAATTGAACACTGAGATTCGAGGATATACAAAAAACATGTCTGTTAACATTTATTTTGTCCTTGTTTTTTTGTGGCTATGTTATTAAAATGGAGAAAAATCGCTCACAAATATGAATTTTTTTGATTTTGGATAGGTCACGATCCGAAAATAATATTTCTGCCGGTGCCATTTGAAAATGCGAGAAATATACACAAAAATTTTCATACAGAGTGGAACAAAAATCTAAATTGCAGAGTAATACAAAACTTTCCACGCAATTCAGAATGTCTTGGTATAAGGTGACAATATCTTGGAATATGATAGATCTAGATCTCATCTGTTTCGATAACAGATTTTCATACATTTCTAAAACAAATATAGCAAATAGAACTACTACAAAAGTAGTAGAGATCCCATTTTCTTTGAACTCTTTTCCTAAATAAAATAAAAGATAGAAGAAAATAATATAAAACACTTTCCTCAGAAGACTTTACAGCAAGTGTATATTTTTAAATTAGGTTTTGAGCACCAACAAATTGCATTAGTAGCTACAAAAACTGTCGACGACGTTCTGTTCTATTTTTGAGAGGTGTCATCAAAAGAGGAAATAAGTTTATCAGAAGAGAGAATGAAAAATGAAATCTACCTGATCTAGTGTTCCTCAAGAAATATGAAAATATGTTTTAAATGCTTTTAGGGTTTCCGAAGTCCAGTCGGGTAGAGTTCCGTAGATGGCAGAACGGGAAAGTGACAATTTATAGTAGAATATGTGTAGACAAACTTCCTGAACACGAAAATAATATTCCTTTTTCGGGAAATGTACCGTTTTTGAAAAAATAAGAAATTAATTGCGAATACAATTACTTTTCGACTAGCATTTATCTGCATTTACAAATGATATACGTACGGTTCTTTGAAGCAATTCTTCAAAAGTTTTAATTACTGATGATATAAGAACTAAACTATTATCGAAAAATAATTTTTTCCATTCACAACGTAAAGTAATGTAAATAAACTGGCATCCATCTTTAAAATTTCATAGAACATAGAACGATAATTTTCGGTATTAATCGATACGTACATCGGAGTCACAGAGTTGCGCAATTGCCAGATTTTAATATTGTTCAAGGTTTCAAAGAATTCTTAGTAGAATAATGTATTTGGAAAATTATTTATTATATCTAATTTTTTGAGGAAGTATTTTGATATTGGTTCACAAGAACTAATATATGAACAAATTTACAAAACAAAAGAAGATGGGTTGCTCTTTGCTGTAAAACATGTGTAGGTTAGTAAGTTAGGTTAGATTAGGTATATTAGGTTAGGTAAGGAGGTATCCAAAGCAAGATTAACAGGGCCGCGGACCTGATGAAAGGCTTCAAGAATGATAACAGGCTGGAGATTGCAGTTCAAAAGATCGAGGTAGGATAATTGAAGGGGCCGAGGTCAACTGGCGAACCGCGTATAACACTGTGGGGACAGGAATTTATAGCGAAAAACGGGGTCAATTACCTAGGGATAGTCCTGGGCACGGGACTCTCTTTCGGGAAACACATCGTGTTGGCAGAAGACGAGATGTATGCGTAGACTTTTGTCTGGCATCAGCCAGAGTACAAAAGGCAGTTAAGGAAGAAGATAATTGACAGGTGGCAGCAGAAATGGTAGGAGCATAAGGGAGCGGCGTGTATTGGAGCTAATTCTGGATGTGCGGATATGGCACAGGTATTCAGACTACTGGTTCACGCAGTTCCTGTTGGAGCACGGGTTACTTGAAGTATTCCACGCAAGAATCGGCAAAACCGGTGACAATGGGTACAGGACATGTGGCGTGTTGGATATTGTGCAACACATGATGTCAAGCTGCATTAGATGGGTCACTGAAAGAGAAAAGCTGAAGGATATCTCTGCTGGTGTCAGGGAGTACCAGGCAATTGTCTCCGAAATGCTCCAGGATGAGCGGAAATGGGTGGAGGGTTTCAGTGTGATAAGCAACGTGATTTCAAGGAAGGAGATAGAGGACCAAGAACATCAGATGGAGAATTCATCGTAGATTAGATCCTCCTCGTAGCAATGGGAATGCGATATCGGTCTAATTCTGCTACGGGCAAATACGAATACTGCAGACAGGAGAGAGGGGGTTAGATTTAGCGGATGTGAGTCCCACACTTCTCACGGCATTGCACTCACCACCGCAGGGGTGGTGTGGTAGAGATTCCCCCTTCCTCTTGGGCGAAAAAAGGTTAGGTTGAACTGTTCAAGTTGAGTTACGTAGGTTGGGTTAGTTGTATTTCATTATGACAGCTCAGGTTAGGTTGTGCTTTGCTTTAGAACATGGTTGTGTCAGTTTAGCTTCAGAGATTTAACCTCAACACTAGTGAGTAATGAACTTTTTATTGTAGTCTGAGTATCCCAACAGTTCGAAGCTATTACCCAAATTCACAGGTTAGAATATTTACTTATAAATCTGCTTCTTCTAATAATTTTTATTCTGTTATTTTTACAATCTGACAACTCTGATGAATTATCGATATAGCTATCAATTCATATCAAAATTCACCGAGTTCTATGTAAACTTAAAGATGGATGATTATTTGTTTACATAAATGAAAAAATATTATATTTTCAATATTTTGTGAATTGGAATATGTTGTTTTCATATTTTTTTATTTTGATATTACCTAAAATTGATATTCTTTTGAATTGACTTGAATAAACGTAAATAAACCTTTTTGTATCGATGGATATTTGTTTAAATGTACCCTCATTACACATGTTCGCGAAAATATTTTTTTCATTGAACGGTTGATTCGCCGAAAAAGCGATTATCATTTTTGACTTCAGGGAGCCTTTTTACGCTGAAAAAACTTAAAAATATTCAAATTAGAGTTCTGCCGTATACGGAACCGATACCAAACAGTCCAGAACTTTGTGTTCTTTGGTCAACATATCCGGTATCCAACGGGAAACTAATGTTTGCAGACTCAATTCTTCGTACAAAAATGTTTGTACTGATGCCTTAATCTCTCGATATGTAGCATGCCGATCTTCCTGAATAATCTTAAGTACATTATTCCGATTTTCTTGAATGACCACTGTTCTTGATGCACCTGGCCGTGGACCGTTGCAAAGCCTAACTCTTTTGTGTTTAAATTCTCCATACCAACTGGAGACTGTTATGTTTTGCTTCCGAAAACAGAAACCCACTCGCTAAGACATTCTTGTTAAGCTGATTGTCTTCGAAAATTGTAGAAAATTACTGCGCGAAAATGCTTACGGTTTAATTAAATTAAATTAAAATTAACCTGAAAAACCTTAACGCCAACCAAGCGAAATTTTCTGCAGAATCCAGGTTTGTATTCGCTTTTGATGAATCTGGATAGTAACGAAACTGGGATTTATAAGTGAATAAGACGTAGCAGTTCTATTCCAGGAGAGCACGCTAATAGAACGTCTTGATTCCAGTGATTTAAAGCCTGGCACCTGTGCGGTGCCATTCATAGAAGGTCTGTCCAAAAGCAGTGACATTCTAGCATATATGAGTCAATTCAAGGGGATCTCAACTTTGGCACATCCAAAACACTCTTTCGTATACTGCTACCCTCATCATAACGGTTTCAGAAGCTTCAGATAGAACTCTGAGAGGTTCTTACTGCATTCGCAGCGTAATCCACCCAAAACTTAACGATTCCATACCTTATTTCATTTACGTGTAAATGGAGGTAAGACATGTTTACACTAGCACTATCTACGATTGATGAGCATCTAACATTTCCGTAACAAACTTTTATCACGATTTTTCATAACAATTCTTAAAAATTACAAGATGACCAACAGGTTATTGAGGAATTTCACTGATGAGAGGTTAGGTTAGGTTAGGTTACTCATCAGTAACTTATTTCGTAAGACAAGAAATGAAGGAGTACGGTACATGTGCCTTTACGTTACGATATCCATATATAGAGATATCTATCCTGTACCATACGTATTGAAGGTACGTGATTAATTTGGATCAGTAGACGTAATCCATCCGCTCCGAATGAACGATAAATGCCTGAAGCGAATTTCATCTGGTAAATAAATATCTGTGTCCCATTGGGATTGCTTGAAGCTTGCCATCGATTCGATTTCTAGTCGTAAACATGGGAGAACGATAGGAAACTGAATGAAGTCCTGAAGGAGCAGACGATGGAATTTTTTTGTTGTTAGTGGGTGGAATCACGAATGCGAAAACTCCAATATTATATTTGTTTGGAACAATCGGTAAACCGTTTTCTATTGAGAATACATGAGTGACGAACTCAATTTTAGTCAAATTGAATACCGCAATATTAATAGACAAATCACTTATTTGGATGATATGAAGTTCTAGAGCTGTTGATTTGGAATTTAACCAAATTGACCTTGATGCACTGTTGTGCAACTTTTTGATTTAATTGAACTCGAAGGACCAGCGAGATTTTTGAATTGGTGAATCTCAGGAACCTTTTGAAAGTTATTTTGCACGATAAAGATAACAACAAGAAGTCTGGGTTTTAATGTTTATTCGACGAAAGATTTCTAACACTACTTTGTACAGGGAGAGATATTCTACTTATATAAACTTATGTATAATAAAATCGACCTAAACCTAGAAATTCCTGAAGGCAACAATACCTTTAGAAAGTATGTATAATTACATGCTTAAAATAAGCAGTGGGTTCAGGCGATATCCCTCAGGTAAGGGTTCAAACCTGGTAACAAAGGGTAATAAATTGGTTTGAGAAATTCCCTACATTTATATTATATGGATGGTAAATCCAGAAATTCCTAGAAGTAAACTAAGCTGTATTCAACAAAACAAGAGATTTCTATATTGAAATCATCTAGAAACATCAAGTAGTGTTGATATTTCTAATACGCCAGCAACTTTTGAAGAAATATCGGTAATTCTTTATTCTCCAAGAATATTTTTAGGGATAACTTTATTTATTAACGTTATTTCAACTCATTTAGGAAATCTTGCTTTTTTAGTTGATATAAAGGAATGCATTTGCATTTATCCATTTCGTCGATAATTTGATTCAAAATAGTTCATCAACTTGCATTTCTAGATTTGTAGGAAGACTATAGATACGGTACAATTAACTTCGACTAATTGGCGGTCGTGTAGTTATGGAACTTTGTGTTTGAGTGATCGTGGCATTTTCGCAGCTCATTTCCAATAAATTCAAAATCGATTCTTCACTGTATTCGTTCCAAAGGTGTCCACATGAGAAGAATTTGACTTTGAAGAAGTGGTATAATTACTTAACATCTCATGAAATGTAAGTGAGCTCAGTGTGCCTTTTCCTTTAAGGTTGTCTATGAATGATGGTGAATAATGCTTTGAAGATGCTAAATCTGTGTGGATGGGTCGAAATAATTAAAATAAAATACGATACAAATATCGCATTCGGTTGACAAATAACTGATCAAACAAAGAATATTCATTCTTCAGAACATTCATTTGCATAATAGACATTTACGCCTTGAGTGAAATTGGAATGGGATATTGGGAATGTGAGGTGGTTGGATACTACCTGCTTGATATTGTTAATACTTCACTTGAAACTGGTACTTTGCCTTCTGACTGGAAGTGCAGTACTGTTGTCCCCATTCCAAAGGTGTCTAATCCAACGGTACCTGATGATTTGAGGCCAATTAATTTGCTTCCATAGTCGACAAAATTGTTGAAATTGTGGTTCGTGAGCAGATTAGTAATTTTCTTGAAGAAAATGGGTTGATATACGTCAATCAGTCTGGATTTAGAGGTGGCCACTCATGTGAGTCAGCGTGCCAACTGGTGTTCAGTCAATGGAAAAAGATATCGATAGCGGAAAAATCATTATTAGTGTTTTTGTGGACATTAAAAGAGCTTTTGAAACAATTGACAGAGTATTGCTCATTAGAAAGTGTGAAAAATCGGTATTAGAGGAATTGTGTTGAAATGGTTAGCATGTTTTTGGAGGTAGGTGTCAAAGGACTCTGATTGATGGTAATTTCTCTCAGCAGAGGAGGTAAAATATGGAGTTGCCCAGGGCAGTGTACTCGGTCCTCTTCTCTTTATTATTTACATGAACGATTTGAATAGGTACTTGGAACACTCTTTTGTGAATTTGTTCGCTGATGACACATTGATATCGGTCTCTGGGGATGACTTCGGGAAGTGGTTGGTGTTATTAATGCGGAGCTGGAAATCATGAATAACTGGATGATGTTCAATAAACTGAAACTGAATAGTAACAAAACTAAATGTATGGTACTTGGTTCTAAAGCTAATTGTAGTAAGTTTAAGAGTGAAGTTTATGTATTGAAAATTCGCGACATGGCTCTCAATTTTGTATCTGAAATTAAATATCTGGGAGTGACTATTGATCCCCAATTGAATCTGTCTCAACATGTGTCTGTCTTATGCAAAAAATTGGGAAAAAATCGGTTATTTTTATAGAGTGTGTAATAAACTTTCACTTTGGAGCAGAAGAATTGTATATAATTGTATGATATATCCTAGTTTCAATTATTGTGCTTCTCTTTTGAGTGTTTGTGATAAGAAAGATATTTAATAGTTACAGTTCCTTCAGAATAAGTGTATGAGATTTTTGTTAACATGTAATAGGCGCACATCTATAAATTTTATACTTAAAGAACTGAATTTCCTGAGCGTTCGGCAGCTTGTGACTCAATCTTGTCTGGTTCTTATTTACAAAACAGTAAACAAAAAACACCTTTGTATTTGCAAAAGTTTCTAAAACGAAGATTAGAGTCAGTGTGTTACAGGTTGCGCGGCGCTCAGGATTTTCAAATTGAGAGATATGCCTCAACTGCCATGGAAAGGTCACTTTTATTGAGGGTCTGAAAGCTTATAATACGTTGCCACTTTTGTTAAGTCATCTAGCACTGTAAGGATCTTCAAAGTTAGATTGAAGAAAATGTTTTTTGTTCTTAGAATTATCTTTTCGAAATCTTTGCTGATTTTTTCATGTAATATATGTGATTAAGTAGCAGATTGCTAAATAAATAGATATTATTATTATTATTATTAATTTATTTATATTCTCACGTTTAGGAATTAAAGACTCAATTCAGAACGGAATTGAATCCTTCTATCCGAATATGAGAAAGAAAGTGGAGGCATTTCATTCAAATTTTTTGTGACTGTTGGTTGATGTACAATAACCTCAAATTGGGTAAAGTACTGTAAGAGAGCAACCTTCGATAGGTCACATCGAAATGATTGTAATTATCAAAGTGATTGTCTAGAATGATGAACTGTCCCTGTGGAAGGAAGGCACATATCTATATTCATGAAGATGCATTCGAGGTGCCAACAAATTATTGTGAATTGTACCCAGGAGAGTGACATTATGTAGCAGTGAAATAGGACCATAATAAAATTCCAAATTTATTTTCTGCTTCAATACATTGCATTCATGATATTGCATAATATATATTATTTCGCACTTTTCCTCTCGGAATTCTGACCAGAATTACTTAGATGAAGATTTTGAGCTGGGTCTCGTATTGAGAGATCGAAATGCAATATTTGAAAGATTTCCGGTCATATAATTTAAGAATTTCAGGGTCCTCGCGCGAAAACTCGTAATTTTGGAAAAAAAGCTAGCATTGCCACAGCATTGAAAATATTTTCGGAACTTAGTTCGAATAATATTAAGACAATAAAAGAAAATCTCGAATCGGTTATTCCTTTCGCCGAATACTTTTAATGTATATATAATGTCCTATTGTCCTTTTTCGCGTGGAATATATATATGAATATATATTTATTTTTTAAATCGGCCGCTTCTAAATAAAAATAGCGATGATGATTGCCAACCTTCGACTAGATGGCATATATATATATATATATATATATATATATATATATATATATATATATATATATATATATATATATATATATATATACCTCAAAAAGTCTAGGAACACTTCTGAATATCGATATATCATCGAATCTAGAACGATCAATATGGATGAATTTTTTAAAGAAATTAACACCTGCATCCATTTCTCACCAAATTATGTAGAGTGCCGCAACAGATTTCAGTTTTTTTATAAAAACTAAAAATGCATCAGATGCGACGCTACTTTACAATCATTTCATGTATTCAGTGTTTGAAATCAGTTAGTTGGCACTTTGTTTCTGTTGTAAGCACAAATAAAAGATTTGAGTTTTGTGATTCGATCATGGAAAGACGACATTTGACTAGAGATGAGATGTTACGAGCCGTTGGCGTGCTACAAGCTGGAGCTCACAACGGGATGTATCCAGGGTTCTGGGAAGTAGCCCAAGTGTCATAAACCGATTGTGGTTGCGTTTTAATGAAACAAGTAGCGTAGAAGAACGGCAGTCAGGTCGTTTTAGGATGACTACAGTCGCCCAAGACCGATTTTTGGTTTACAAGCCAGAAGAGATCGTACTACCACAGCATCTGAATTAGCTCAAGAGCTATCACGAGTTCATAATGTACAAATTTCCGACCAAACTGTGAGAAATCCACTGCACAAAGGTCAACTCCACTCCAGACGTCCTTTAGCTTGGTCCCAAGAACACGTAAACTGGGATCAAGAGAGGTGGGCTACAGTTCTCTTCAGTGATGAATCTAGATTTATTTATTATCCCGATTCGGGAAGAATCCGAATATGGAGGGAACCTGGAAAGCAAAACCGTCTCCAGCATGCTCGAGAAGTTGTTAGACAGGGAGGCGTATCAGTGATGTTTTGGGGAGGTAAACGCCTCGGTAAAGGAACTGACCTCGTTTTCATACAGAACAACCTCACGGGATATTCTTACGCAAATGAGATAGTTTTACCTGTAGTGGTACCGTATCCCAAAACAATGGGTAAAAATCCACTCTTCCAACGAGATAATGCCCCTCCTCATCGTGCAAGAGTTGTCTGGAACATTCTTGAAGAGAATGATATCGATCTTCTACCGTGGCCATCCTGCTCCATAGATCTGAATCCCATCGAGCATGTGTGGGACACCCTAAAAAGAAATCTCCTGCGTCAAAACGTCTTCCATCATGAACAGGAGCTTCGATTAGCAGTTCAGGGGGCTTGGAATGACTTAGGCCAAAATGTAATAGACACATTAATATTGAGCATGCCCCGACGATGCCAAATTGTCATTAATAACAGAGGTGGACCTTCTGGGTACTGAAAAATATTGTTTCGAAAATATTAGCTCAGGATTTTTTTTGTGTTTCACCAAATTTCAATTTTTTTTATAATAGGTGCTTTGGAGAATTCCAATATTATTTTGTTTTTTTCAAATCATCAAATTCATATTTTAAAGATATTAGTATGTGTTCCCTAGACTTTTTTGAGGTGTTTATATCTATATATATTTATATATACATATATAGTCCACGCAAAACAGGATATTGAAAGTACACCGAGAAAGGAATAACCAATTCGACAATTCCTTTTTTGTTATCTTGTTATTCGAACAAAATTCCGAAAATATTTTCAACGCTGTGGCAAAACTCGCAATTTTATTCCAAAAATTACGATTTTTCGATCTGACTTCTCGTTTTTCTTATTTTCTAGTTGGTATTTCCGATTACATCAGTAACTTATAAGGAAATGTCATGGTTTTAGATCTAGACGTTCTGAAATCCAAAATTTGTCCTGAAACAGAATATTTCAAATATTATTTTACAAATGAAGTTTTTCTCGGTTAGCAATCTCTTGAAAAGTACCTACATGTAACCATAAAAAGGCAACATATTTCATTCGAGCGAGGTATTTCTGGTAATTCGAAGATGACTTTCCTGAAGAGTATCTGATGTAATCGAGAACCTTATAGAAAAGAAGAAAAACGAGAAGTCAGATTCAATCCACTTTAATAATAATTGATTTTGCAGTTTTTCTTAAGGAATTCTGACCAGAATTATTTTGATGAAGATTTTGTGATGGGTCTCATATTGAGATCGAAATGATTATTTGAAAGATTTCCGATCTTATAATCTGCGAATTTCAGGGTCCTCGCGCGAAAAATCGTAATTTTTGGGATAACATTGCAAATAACTCGGAAACGATGCATATTAGGTAAAGGGAAATCTATGCCTATCAATATTACGAGTTTATGGTATGTGCAAAAATAGACAGTCTAATTTGAAAAAATACGGACTTTTTGTCTAGCTAGAAATAATCGATATTGAATTATCTCTATTATTTCTATGATGCCTTCTAAAAGACAACCAAAACTCGCAAAATTCTGATTGAAAAACTCATATGTTCCTTTCGATTGATTTCAAGAAGCAATGATATGAGATAAAATTGTTAAGAATTTAATTTTATACTATAAAAAATAGAAACATACATTATGCCTCTTGAAATAACAGAGATGGTGTCAACTTCCGGTATAACCGGAAGCATTGTAAATCTATTCGGAATTTAGTTCGAATTACATACGCTTTGTTTTCTTTATAGATAGGTTAATCTTTTTACGTGGATCATTTCCAAAATGATTCACACATTTTATAATATAGTATGGGTCGTAAGCAATTGTACAGTATATCGCACATATGATCCTCAACAATCTAAGTAGTCTAAACAATCAAAATGGTTATGGTCATTCGTTAATTGTTTCTGACGACGTTTCAGCTGGATCGCACCAGCCATTCTCAAGTCGGAGTATAATTCTACTCCGTAGAAAGAAGAAACCACATTGAAATACTTCCGCGAAAATCTACGAAAAAAATAATGTGGTAGAGTCATAGGTGTTCTCCTTAGTTTATACTGCTCAGAATCTTATTTCATATTCTGTTTATTTGTATATATAAATGTAGTATAATTAGGTGGTAATTCTATCATTTATATTCAAAGCAGTATTCTATTCGATCGTTCATCACTTTACACAAAGAAAATTATGAACATGTACACTGGATTTTTCCGGGAAGAGACCTATGACACTACTCGTTGGTACATTGATGTCAAAGGCTGATGATGTGTGTGTGTGTGCGCGTGTGTATGCTTATATTTTCCATGAAATCGCTTTGATTGCCCTACCTATCGATATATTTTCAAACTATTTAAAACCATTCGATAGTTTTACTTGAACGTTGTGATCTGATTAGATGAAACCAAGGCATCTTTTGAAATGGAAATATTGATATTTCATGCTGTGCAGCACCGAAAAACGGAATGTTTTTACCCGATATCGAAATAGTTGAACAAATTGGACATCTATTGAGTACAACAGATCCGGATGAATCAGGACGGAATTGAAGTTCTATTCAGCGAACTGAATTTCCCGAATAAAAGACAATCATACTAAAGTGTCAATGAAACTGAACGAAATTCGCTACCGCTTCGATTTTGGTAGATCCGTTAACAATAGATGATTTCGCGGAAAATAATCTATAAAATAGGACCGTATATCCAATGAAATAGATTTTGATTTTATTTCACAACTGTGAATTCCAGAGAAGCGTAACGTTTACTAAAAATTCAAGACTAGATAATGTACTGATTGATGACGATTTGTTGATGAAATTAATGCTTCAATGCTTCTAGGGAGAAAGGTACGAGAAATTGTGAACCGTTATAGATCAGAATAGATTAGGTAAAAGACTTATTTCTAGAATATGCCAATTTCCAAAATGAGTTCATAACATAAATCATGTAAAATGAAACATAAACTTTATGATTTAAGAATGGAACGATATGGTTTCATATTTTCGTGAACCTGTGAAGCTTACATTTTGTGCAATTTTTGTATAAGTAGGGTATAAAGATTATACCAGCTTAATTGTGTTACAATGAGCGTGTACAGATTTCGACGTTTCAATACTGCAGCTATGTGAAATATTGTGAAAAGAGAAAAATGACCCTTTCTATGCCGTATTCTTTTTACATGAGGAATTCGTTACCTCAAACAGATTCAAACTAACTTTTTGCGTATTCCAGTTATTTGCAAATTTTGAGAATTTTCGGAATCAGTAAAGTGACAGTGAAGTTGTTTGTAAAAATGGTTTTGACATTCTGGAGGTACTTTTCATGTAGAACCGAACTACGTGCGGTAATCTCCTTTTCGTCCAACGGTTTTTGTGTAATAATGCAAACTTGAGTTTCTTTAGAATATGAACCATACTCGTCCAGGACGTGTTTTAAAGAAAAAATGAAAAATTTTATAATTTGTCCTAATTTTATCCAGAAACTCTATGTCTATTCTCAGAATTACACGGATTATTGAAATAGCTTAAGTATATTTAGTGCACTCATTATGACTGTTCCAGAATTAATTGTTGTCATAACAATCCGAATAAATTATTCAATATCTTTTCACGAAGTTGCAACTATTATGTTAATATAGTATCATTTGTAATAATGAAGCTACAATGTCGTACGAAAATTTCAGTAAGTTTGATATGACTGGATGTTATTGGATATAGGAAACCAAATTCTTTTTCTTAATGAATCCATGTTTTAATTATTTCAAAATTACAATCTTGCATTTCACACGGATGTCTCAAGAAGTTATCGAGTCAGATGTCGCGGATTTCGAACCCAGAAAGCCAGGTATATAAGGATTCTCAATTCCAATCTATAATTCATTCACAGTGTCGTTTACGGTTATCATTCATTCACATATATTATTTTATAATTTCTTTGTAGTGACAAAGTTCCCGCCATGCTGGAAAGGTAAGTCTTCAAAATAAATTCACTATTGTTAAATTTATCGTATAAACAATTATCCTTCTAGACTTATGTCTAACGACAGTCCAAACCCGGAGGATCGGGATGGATGTGCGCAGATAACTTCCGTGCCTGACTCGATCTTCCTTCAAATTAAAAAAAAAAAAATTCACTATTGTCTTAAATATTTTTTACTTGCCTACGCTTAATACCTGTTTCTGGTTTTTTGATTCTCTAGAAGCGCACCCCTGTTTCCACTCTTAATATTTAATTTCCTTTTTTTGTTTTCATCTCTCTTCAAAATCCACCCTGAGCTACCCCTACAAAGAATGGATTCCCCACTTTAGGAAATTAGAGCCACCCTAACGGTTGACATGTCGTGGAGGCGCTGTTGCTAATTTTCGAGGGATCTAATTCTTCATAATTGGATCATATACCTTAAAACATCAAATCTTTCTAGATACATCTTAATTTATTACAGCCATAAACCCATAATTTGTCATTCCGTTCCAATTAATTCTAGAATAGAAAAAAATACATTTCTAAGTAATGATAACATCTTTTTTGATTGTTTTGATGTACATTTTTTGGTGCTGAGGCCACATAGTGCTGTTTGACATGTGTATTTACTCTGCAAGCCTTGCTCTACAGTCTAGAGAGTTACCCTGGCAGAGTTGAGGGGGCTTCGGGTCTATATACTTGCTGGACGGTTTCTTGGGGTATCAGGACGAAAATAAGTCGAAACTAAGAAGGCCCAATTTTAGCGTTTAGCCTGTATCCCAGGCGGAGGAGAATTAGGGCTTCTTCTTTTTGGCACGTACTAGAAGGGTTCACAAAAAATAACAAATTTTCTTTCATAATCCATAATATCTCGATCGAAACCTCATATAGAACGATAGAATGAAAAGAAAGTTGATAAAGTTACAAGAAATGAGCCTGATTAGTGTTACAATTAAGTCAAATGGTCGCCCCATAACACCAGAACCCAAAATATTAAATGTAGAAGAACAAAATCAAACTAAGTTTAATGAAGCCTTGTTATTGATATTTCGAGAATTATTTGGAGACGAGTGAATACTTCTTTTTCTTAGAATCATAACTTTTTTTATTGGCGATATGGCCGCAAGTTCTGTTATATCATTCTTCGTGAATCTTGTTTGAGTGTATACAGCTAATACGAGGGTTCAAGCGAAGTATAAACTTGAATTGGATAAAAAAGGTAACCCAATATTCGACCCTCCCCTTAATAGTACAGAGATATCGGCGTCTAAAAGATCGGGGCGAATTAGTCGCTCCTCGAGTCGAGACAGTTCTCTTAATAAACTCACTTCAGCAATAACACCTTCTGAGGATGAATCAATTGAAAATATTTTTGACAAAGGAAGTATAAGTCTGGAGTCTAGAGTTGATGTTCGACAAACACCCTCTCCAAATCTGTTACCAGAACTCCCCGAAACTTCACCTCGTGGTCCTAGTCCTATATCAACTCTATCGAATTATACAAATTCAAAACAACCTCATAAGCTCAACATTCTGGTACCCCATCATCAATTACAGTCCAATACAATCATGAATGTCACAATTGCAAATAGCCTAGCTAAGGTAAAAACTGCTGCTACCCCCTCATATTTGTGGCCTTCTACATTCAACCCCTGTACCGGGAATGCAGAAGCATTCTTCTGGCAGGTTGAGCGTACATGCGCCACCAACGGATGGGATGAAATCTAAAAATTAGTTATTTTGATCCATTCCTAGACATATCATCTAAGCATTGGTTTCAGAGGTTAAAAGACGAGCCAAGCAATCGGCAAAAAACCTTGCAAGATGTGAGACACAATGTCACAAGAGAATATGGCGGCGCCGACTCCTTACGTACCCTAGAGCGGAAGTTATACGATAGACTTCAACAACCTGGAGAGTCAGTACAATCGTATTACTTCGACCTCCATATAATTATTCATAATTAGATTATCATATCATACCTCATAAAATCAAATCCTTTTAATTTTAGATACATTTTCATTTCTTGCAGCCATGAACCCATAATTTATCATTTCGTTCTAATTAATTCTAAACACAGAAATTAATACATCTCTATGTAATGATAACATCCTTTTTGACCGTTATGATGTACATTTTTTGGTGCTGAGGCCACATTGGGCTGTTTGACATGTGTGTATTTACTCTAAAAGCCTTGCTCTACGGTCTAGTCAGTTTCCCTGGTGGAGTTGAGGGGCCTTGGGGTCTATATACTTGCTGGACGGTTTCTTGGGGTATCAGCATAAAAATAAGTCTAAATTAAGAGGGCCCAATTTGAGCGTTTAGTCTGTATCCCAGGCGGAGGAGAATTGGGGCTTCTTCTTTTTGGCAAATACTAAAAGGGTTCACAAAAATAACTTTTTTTTATAATCCATAATGCCGCGATCGAAACCTCATAGAAAACGAAAGATTGAAAAGAAGGTTGATAAAGTTACAAGAAATGAGCCAGATTAGAGTTACAATTAAGTGAGATGGTCGCCCTGAATAACAGAACCCAAAATAAAAATGTAGATGAACACAATCAAACTAACATAATGAAGCCTTTTTATTGATATTTGGAGAATTATTTGGTGACGAGTGAATATTTCTTTTTTGTAGAATCATAACTTTTTTATACGCGATATGGCCGCAAGTTCTCTTATATCATTCTTTGTGAATCTTGTTTGAGTGTATATGGCTAATACTAGGGCTCAGGCGAAGTACCAACTTGAATTGGATAAAAGAGGTAACCCAATATTCGATCCTCCCCTTAATTGTACAGAGATATCGGCGTTTAAAAGATCGGGGCGAATTAGTCGCTCCCCCAGTCGAGACAGTTCTCTTAATGACCTCACTTCAGCAATAACACCTTTTGAGGATGAATCAATTGAAAATATTACTGACGAAGGAAGTATAAGTCTGGAGTCTAGAGTTGATGTTCGACAAACACCCTCTCCAAAACTGTTACCAGAACTCCCCGAAACTACACCTCGTGGTCTTAGTCCCATACCAACTCTATCGAATTATACAAATTCAAATCAACCTCATAAGCTCAACATTCTGTCACTCCATCATCCATTACAGTATGTTACAATAATGAATGTCACCATCGCAAATAGCCTAGCTAAGGCAAAAACTACTGCCACCCCCTCATATTTGTGGCCTTCTACATTCAACCCCTGTACCGGGAATGCAGAAGCATTTTTTAGGCAGTATGAACGTACATGCGCCACCAACGGATGGGATTACGCTCCAAAAACTTGGTTATTTCGATCCATTCCTAGAGGTATCATCTAACCATTGGTTTCAGAGCTTTAAAGACGAGCCAAGCAATCGGCAAATAAACTTGCAAGGTGTGAAAGACAATGTCACAAGAGAATATGGCGGCGCCGATTCCTTACGTACCCTAGAGCGGAAGTTATACGATAGACTTCAACAACCTGGAGAGTCAGTACAATTGTATTACTGCGACCTCGATATAATTATTTATAATTATATCATCATATCATACCTAATAAAATCAAATCTTTTTAATTTTAGATACATTTTCATTTCTTGCAGCCATGAACCCATAATTAATCATTTCTTTCTAATTAATTCTAAAAATAGAAATAAATACATTTCTAAGTAATGATAACATCTTTTTTGACCGTTTTGATGTATATGTTTTGGTGATGAGGCCACATGGTGCTGTTTGATATGTGTATTTACTCTGCAAGCCTTGCTCTACGGTCTAGCCAGTTTCCTTGGCGGAGTTGAGAGGGCTTGGGGTCTACATACTTGCTGGACGGTTCCTAGGGGTATCAGCATAAAAATAAGTCGAAATTAAGAGGGCCCAGTTTAAGCGTTTGGCCTGTATCCCAGGCGGAGGAGAATTAGGGCTACTGCTTTTTGGCACATACTAGAAGAGTTCACAAAAAATAACAAATTTTCTTTTATAATCCATAATGCCCCGATCGAATTCTCATAGAAAACGAGAGAATGAAAAGAAGGTTGATAAAAATACAAGAAATGAGCCAGATTAGAGTAATAATTAAGTCAGATGGTCGCCCCATAACACCAGCACCCAAAATAATAAATGTAGATGAACACAATCAAACTAAGTATAATGAAGCGGAGACGAGTGAATATTTATTTTTCTTTGAATCATAACTTTTTTTACTGGCGATATGGCCGCAAGTTCTGTTATATCAATCTTTGTAAATCTTGTTTGAGTGTTTATAGCTGATACTAGGTTTCAAACGAAGTATAAACCCCTTAATAGAACAGAGATATCGGCGTTTAAAAGATCGGGGCGAATTAGTCGCTCTCCGAGTTGAGACAGTTCTCTTAATAAACTCACTTCAGCAGTAACACCTTCTGAGAATAAATCAGTTGAAGATATTACTGACGAAGGAGGTATAAGTCTGGAGGCTAGAGTTGATGCTCGACAAACACCCTCTCCAAAACTGTTAGCAGAACCCCTCAAAACTTCACCTTGTAGTCCTAGTCCTATATCAACGCTATCGAATTATACAAATTCCAATCAACTACCAGAGCATAACATTCTAGTACCCCATCATCAATTACAGTCAAATACAATCATGAATGTCACAATGTTAAATAGCCTAGCTAGGGCAAAAACTGCTGCTACCCGCTCATATTTGTGGCCTTCTACATTCAACTCCTGCACTGGGAATGCAGAATCATTCCTCAGGTAGTATGAACTTACATGCGCCGCCAACGGATGGGATGGCGCTCTGAAAATTGGATATGTTGATTCATTCCTAGAGGGATAATCTAACCATTAGTTTCAGAGGTTTAAAGACGACCCAAGCAATCTACAAAAAACCTGGCAAGATGTGAAAGACAATCTCACAAGAAATATGGCGGCGCCGATTCCCTACGTACCCTAGAGCGGTAGTTATACGACAGACGACAACAACCTGGAGAGTCAGTACGATCGTATTACTTCGACCTCCAGGACATATTCGCTCAATGTGACCCTTGCTCTGACGTCAACCAATTTAGGAAGTTTTTCGAGAAGGACCTAGATAAGGTAATCTACCCTAGCTAGCTGAATGAAAACCTTACTTGGGGGAAGCTTAAAAACATGTCTTCAAGTAGGTTAACATAAAGCCGGTGGAAAGCTTATCTACGAACGTAGAACAAGTAATGATCTCCTCACACCCTATTAGGCCGGGCTATAACCTTTTTCTATAAGATTTGGTATCGCTGTTGCATACAATTACGTTAACACTACTTACCATTAGAAGGTCTTCACGAAGTTCAAAAACTATTCCAATTTTCCATGGAGGAAGTCCACAAACATATTCAAACAGAAGAATCGTTCGAGAAAACTACAACGACGCAATTGAATGCAACAACGATAACAAATCTTAGAGAAAAATGCGCCGAGTCAACAAAAAACTTCGATATGAAAACAACAATGGAAGAGAAGGAAGCAGGGCAGGATTAAGTATCCATTGTCATTGACATTCATCGCTAGTACCTACGATTAGAAAGGAGCATACGTTTTTGTGACTTTGCGTGGTTCGGAACTTCATCTTCCAACTTGTGCCGAAAGAAGCAGAGCCGGACTAGAATTTCGTGTCATAACTATAAAGTGTTGTTCTTGGACTACCTAATGTTTTATATTTTTATATACTTATTTTTGGTTTAACAATCATTGTATCATGCTTCTCAATTGTGTAATTCTGTTTTTTTTTCTTATTTTTACATTTTTATAGATTTTTTGAAAATATTAACCTATTTTTATGTATGAAAGCTTGAGGGCAAGCTTTTCCAGCGGAGGGGCATATGTCACATAGTGAAACAAAGAATCCTAAGAAATCCTTGAAATTAGCCATGGTTTCAAAATTATTAAAAGATACAGCAAACCAAATTCTTTGTCTTGCATTTCTCACGGATGTCCCAAGGACATTTTTTGATGATAAACTGGTGACTCGTTGATTCCCGCGGATTGATCGATTCGTCAATGAATTTTTGAACCCAGATTCTCATTTTCAAAAAATCCCCTTTGCTTCATGCATTTATTAGCTTTCTTTAAAATGTTTCCATTGGATCGCCGTATCATTTCCATCCCATTCCTTTAATTATCACATCACCCTGTGATTCTTCAATAAATAATCCTAGATTGTATTTCAACTCATAGAAATTGTTTTTTAAATAACAACACCAGAAAAGTCCGAAGGATTAAGAACAGGTTAACGGAATAATCAACCAGTTCAACCTATCTACTTGTTAAAATAATCACATTTCCGATTACATCAGTAACTTATAAGGGAATGTCATGGTTTTAGATCTAGACGTTCTGAAATCCAAAATTTGTCCTGAAACAGAATATTTCAAATATTATTTCACAAATGAAGTTTTTCTCGGTTAGCAATCTCTTGAAAAGTACCTACATGTAACCATAAAAAAGGCAACATGTTTCATTCGAGCGAGGTATTTCTGGTAATTCGAAGATGACTTTCCTGAAGAGTATCTGATGTAATCGAGAACCTTATAGAAAAGAAGAAAAACGAGAAGTCAGATTCAATCCACTTTAATAATAATTGATTTTGCAGTTTTTCTTAAGGAATTCTGACCAGAATTATTTTGATGAAGATTTTGTGATGGGTTTCATATTGAGAGATCGAAATGATTATTTGAAAGATTTTTGTTTAAATAACAACACCAGAAAAGTCCGAAGGATTAAGAACAGGTTAACGGAATAATCAACCAGTTCAACCTATCTACTTGTTAAAATAATCACATAGACATTAATATGTATTAATGTTGAAGAGATATTTTGAAATTAAAAATGTTTTCAAGAAAATTATACACTTTCATATTTCACTCGATTAACTGAAACACTCTTTTCATATATGACCAATTCACTAGAGAGACATAAGCCCTCAGATGAAATGACTGAAAAAGGGTACTATTCAAATCTAATATGAGTCGAACTTTGTCAATACTTTTATGATCAGAAGAATTCAGTCACTTTTTCAGTGAAAACTTATTCTTGAAATCTATAAGAGCCAACAATAAATCAAAAGATTCATTGTTATAGAATTTGCTGTTTTACACATAACCAAATTTATATGGAATACCCGATATTTTGAATATTACCCCAGGGATTTTGGAAATTTTGAAGGATAGTTAGAATTGTTCCTATTTGAGATATTTTAATTGTGAAAAGAAATGAATTAAGGTTTATTTTAAGAAAGAAACAAATAAAAGAAAATAAAAGACTCTTTCCGCATGTAGTAAACATATTGAAAATTGTTTTCCCACGGAGTAGATGTTTTTTCTAGACCTCAATGGCTTGTATTACCTCCTCTTTCCCTGATACAAGCATAAGTAAGTCTAGGCATGCTTCGGATTAGGTTTTCGACCTCCTCTGGGGTGATATTCACCCACTCTTCTGTGGCGGCTTGAATGAGCTGTGATGGGGTTCTTGGATTATTCCAGCGCGATTTTCTTTTTCTTTTGAGATTATTCCATGAATGTTCACTAGAATTCAGGAATAGGGATCAAGCTGGCCAGTTCAAAATAGCGATTCTTTCTATTTCAAGATCGCGAGGTTGCTGGTATGCTGAGGAGCATTATCTGGCACAAAACTGAAACTCTCACCGTTGGCTCCTCGCCAAAGTCTCACTATGGGCTCCAGCACTAGGTCCATGTAATTTCTATCTTTTAAACTCGCAGGAAACGAAGTCAAATCAAGTCAAATCTGTTTTGCCTCCCAGCATAATGCCATTCCACAACATCACACTCCCCCTAAGTATTTCGGAATTTGTCTTGTTACTCGGAGTCTAGCTTGTCTTCCAAGACCCCTCAAAACCCGAATCCGGTGGTCATCTGATCGAACACCAATTCTAGTCTCTTCCGAAAAAAGAAAATTTCGCCAATTCTCAATATTCCAGCTTTGGTACTCGATACACCAATTAAGTCTGTTGATTTTTTGTTGTCTGGTTAGCTCTGGAACTCTTAAGGGCTTCTGCTGTATAAACCCCTTGAACGAAGTCTTTGACGTATCGTTTCGACTGATACCTGTTGCTTCCAGAAATTACCTTTGGAGTATACGGTGCGACGCACTACGGTCTCTTCCTGCAATTTCTTCCAGGTCTATTTTGCAGAAATTGTAGCTCCACGTATCGGGCGTAGGTTTTTGAAATCCCCCCTGTGATGCCCCCATTGCGGCCGCTATATCCCTCGGTGTCACCCCTCTTTGAACGAGAGCAATAATTCGACCCCTCTGCACATCGGACAATTCAACGTAAGGCATTTTCGATTATAGGCTTTTTTAAATTTTGAAATTCACAAATCTCAATGATGACTGAGTACAATATCCCGAACATGTGATAATTCAACATTTCTTATCATACTTTCCAGTTTTTCTTCAACAAAAAGATTCATTTTCCACTAGTAGTCAAAGATCCATGGTTAGAAACAATAAACAATGTGACATACCGAGTGATTCCATATAAATTTGGTTGTGTGCATTTTCCAGAGCCCCCTTTAATTTTTATCATGAAGAAGAATCAAGATTATGATTGGAAATTAATGTTCTTTAACAACCAAAGATGACTACGATTCATCTCTAAATAATATGCTCAACCCGGCATCATAAGAACTCTTGAAAACAATATTCATTTATTTTCAATTGAATGAAACAAGGCTATTCAAATTATTACTGTATTAATAAACTTGACGCGTTTCACTGGTGATAAGTAGTACATCTAAAACGATGATGTAATGATGATGAAACTCCTTAGTAAAATTCATAATTCATTGATGATCTATTCTTATCAAAAACACTTGCACAGGTTGATTTTTAATATTTAGTACCTAACGGTTTCTAATGAATTTGGGAGTTTACCCCCAACCCCTCTCTTTTCATTTCCAAATGGAACCCCTATCTTTTAATTGCTCCTTTTACAGCTCTATGAAGTTTCTAGATAACTGAAACTCTGCTGGTGATTTTTTCGAAACACAATTGCGAATTGTTGAATTGTTTCTAGATAAGTGTGCGAAAAATTCCAGAAAAAAAGATTGCTCTCTTGAATACAGGGTGATGAAATATCAAACTTGATGCATAATATTGACGCTATTGCGGAAAATGTCTGGAGCACATGTTCGACAATTTGCAATTGGATTTCAAATTAATCAAGAGCTGTGCTTCCAACCCCACAACCCGAAACTAGTTTTGTGAGGAAATGATGGGGCGGTGTGACGAGAATGATGGGTATTTAAACACCCTGTATTTGAGAGAACAATAGAATTTTCTGAATTTCTTGCACAGTTATTGAGAAGCTTCATAGAGCTTTAAAAATAGCAACCACAAGATGGGGGTTGCCATTTGTGGGTAAACTCCCCAATTTATATTACGAATTAGGTATTGAAAATCGAAATTCGACCTAAGTAAAGGTTTGTGCTAAAAATCGTCAGTCAATGAATTATAAATTTTGTCAAAGACGCGCAGCCCATTGGTAAAGGCTTGCCTTGCTCAATAGGAGCTAAATCCAAACAGGGTTGCTTTGGAAATGAGGACAAATTTAGGACTGATTGAGTATTCAGTACAATCATGAAATATTTCGGTATATATATTTCTAATGTTTCAAACCGGTTCTATTTCAATCTATTTTTTTCGTGATGGTTACGTTAACAACTTTAGTCGGCAATTCATGAGACTTTTGGAGCACCAATAACAAATATAATATTGGTAAATGACAAGTGATGCTGAAAGCGGAGTATACTGAAGGCACTGCAGTGAATAACGAAACTTTCTATATAGGAAAACCCGGAAGATGCATCGGGAAGAGAACATAACAGATTCATCATTGAAAACAACGAAAATTCCGCTGGTTTTTCTGACCCTTGTATAGATAAAAAGCTTTTCATACATTTCGAGAGAATTAAACTTATACATCCAGGTAATAAAAGGATGAAGATGAAAATCACGCCCGCTTATAGGAAAACCAGCCAATTTAAAATAAGCCAAAATACCTATCTATTATGGAGTATGACGTTATCTTTAAGTGAAATCTTTTATTTTGTTTTTCAGTACTGTAGTACTCTCGATAATGGGCTGATAACGCGAAACATATATCGAGTATTTTAATATATTTTTGTGTAAGCTTTGACAATTGTTGAAATCAATCATTTATTCATTATGTTCCACGAAGTGTTAAGTCAGAATTTCATTTATAATATTGGTAAACCCAGTCTGAATTTAAGTCGTACAGGAAATAAATCAAGTGTATATAAACTCCTTCTGAAAGTTGTGATGAGATTTACAACGGCGAAACTTTTCAAACCTGTCATTATTACTTTTTTAGATCACAAACGCAGTTTTGACAAGAATAAGATTCTCAATATCATAAATCATCTCCTAGAAAAAGAAAACCATACTTCTTATACTAATTTTGATATTATTTTGCATAATGAAAATAACAGATTGAAACAGAGCCTGTGGGAAGCATTAGAAATCAATGGACAAAAATATTCTCGAAATATACTTAATAGTCAATTTGTAGCATGCTGAGTGGCCGCTACTAATTTAACTGAATAACCTTTGGATTAACACGGTGCAAGTTTAACACAGTGCAAATCACTTTGATTCTATGACCATTAATTCCGTGAAGAATCCCTCTACCATCTGACTATCGAAGAATGATAACTGAGAGAACACCGGAGTTCATTCAATTCCTTTGAAGACTTCATCGAAACCATTCGAAATTAATTAATCATAATAAATTGTGAATTGTTTAATAACCCTCTAAAATAAAAGGTTAAGTAATAATCAATTGTCATCCGCTTTATTTCTTTATTTTCTTTTAATATTGAGCAAACATTGAATTAATATCTAGATCCTCGCAAAGCTAAGTAATTATTTTCAATTTCCATCTTAAAATTAAAATTCTCAACATGTGCATAGATTTCTGAAAATCCATCCTCGATAATCTTATATTCTCTTTAGTTCACATTTACTTACAGCATGGATCTATGGTTTCTACGTTCCTAATTCTGAATTTTCATATAGGAATATTTTACCACTTCGTTCATTTCCTTTTAGCATTTCCCAACATCGCTTTTCTTTTCATATTCATCTTATATTTCTTTTGCTTATCAACTTCATTCATAACTTGCTGACCTCTCTCCGGCTTTATTTGAATGGCCTAGAAAATAAGTGATTTTTTTTATCATTATTCTCTTTTCCTAATTGATTTGCAAGTCTAGTGTGTTCAATCATCATTTTATTTTCTTATTATAAGTATATCTATATATTTACCAAGGCTATTTTTCATTTTTAATTTGTTAAAATCATTCAAAAGTCAAATAAATGCAGATGAGAGGTCACTTGTACTTATCACGAGCACATGGTGATATTTGAAAACCATATTTTTTTTGGAGAGGACAAAACAAGAGCCTTATTTTTTATTTTTGGAGAAGACAAAACACCAGCTATAATTTTTTGGAGAGGACAAAATACCAACTATATATTTTGAAAGGACAAATTCAACACCTCTATTCTGAACAGGACAAAGGAGTTGGATCAATTTCTTAGATACCCACCAACCTCCGTCATCTTTAGAGGAGATCAATCTTTTGCTCAGATAGACACCAACCTCCGTCATTTTTAAGGGAGATCAATCTTTTTCTTGGATAGCCACCAACCTCCATTATTTTTAAAGGAGATCAATTTTTTTCTCGGATACCACCAACCTGCTGAGATATTCTCCATTTTATGTGCTAGCACATCACTATAAAGATAAGTCCATTTCTTTAATTTTGTGAAGCCTAAACATTTATTAAATACAGAATTTGAAATAAATTAAGTCCATCTTTTCAAAGAGAACAAAACACCAGCCATATACTTTCAGGAGAGGACAAATTCAAAACCTCTTTTTCGGGCAGGGCAAAGGAGTTCAATCAATTTCTAGGATAGCCACCAACCTCCATCATTTTTAGAGGAGATCAATCTTTTTCTTGGGATAGCCACCAACATCCATTATTTTCAGAGGAGATCAATCTTTTCCTTGGATAGCCACCAACCTGCTGAGATACTCTCCATTTTAGGTGCTAGCACATCACTATAAAGATAAGTACATTTCTTTAATTTTGAGACGCCTAGATATTTACTAAATAGATAATTTTAAATAAATTATGTTCATTTTTTTTGGGGAGGACAAAACACCAGCCATATATTTTTGGACAAGACAAATTCAATACCTCTATTTTGGGCATGACAAAGGAGTTCAACTAATTTCTTGGATAGCCACCAACCTCCGTCATTTTCAAAGGAGATCAATCTTTTTCTTGGATAGCCACCAACACCCGTCATTTTTAGAGGAGATCAACGTCTTTCTTGGATAACCACCAACCTCCATTATTATGAGAGATAATCAATCTTTTTCTTGGATAGCCACCAACCACCATTATTTTTTGAGGAGATCAATCTCTTCCTTGGATAGCCACCAGCCTGCTAAGATACTCTCCATTTTTTGTGCTAGTACATCACTATAACGATAAGTCCCTTTCTTTAATTTTGTGAAGCCTAGATATTTATTAAATAGATAATTTTGAATAAATTGTGTTCGTTTTATTGGGAAGGAACTGTTTACATTGGATACTTGAAGGGAACTTAAATCCACGATCCATCTTAAACGACTAAGCAGGGTGAACCACAAAGTGTGAACCTTTTCTAATTAAAGTCATTATTATTAGTTAACATCCTATTAGTAATTGGGTAGGTTACAAATTAGAACTAAATTCGTCACCATTATGATGTATGAAGACCTCCATCAAATTAATATTTTTAATGATGAATGAAATATTGTGGAGATAAAGAAGTTATAAAAATTTGGTCCATATATCTCATCAAGTCCGTGAGAAGAATTTACGATTCATAAATAATCGTTAACGAAGACGATCTTATATCAAAATTCATTAATTATATTTCAGTTTAAACTACGCACATTCCAAATGGTTTTAGTATAGTTTGATAAATTATACAGGCTTACATTATCAGTCACAACATTTTGCGTTGTTTGTATAAAATCAATACGTGGTAACAAGATTCCGAAAGATGGGAATGAATAAAACATCAAAATTAGGCAAAGGGAACCATCTGTATTCTAACTATCGGCATTGATTAACATGCAAGTGCAAATCTGTCACAAAGACTTGCTTACAGCAATGAAAAAAAATAAAGTGTCGTAACCCAATTCATCAGCGGCTAACATAACACGTACCGGCCTTTCCCCTTCCGTTACCTTCATCTCCATATTCATGGGGTCTAATTATAATTCAAGCTCATTTTCCTTGAAGGTGCCTTGGCGTTAAGCTTCGTCATCAGGAGCCCATTCTCGCGAGAACGTGCTGCATGCAAAATCATATCGTGACGAGAACAGATGCATTACCATGTTATCTATCTGGAAGGGATAACGTCTTCAGCATAATGACCTGAACTTCGATAAGTTTGCCAGCGGTTTTTGTTTGTTGATTGATTAGAGACGACAGAAATACATTATGTAAGTCACATATCAGATCAAAGTGAAATTATTTGCTTGGTCAGGATAGAATTTGTCCCAAATTGGAGAAAAGTTCGACAGACATAAAGAGGAAGGAGGTGAGTAATAGGGTCGAAACAATTAATAAAACTTGTTAACAATTCATACAATGTCAGACATTATTTCATGGCAAACTCAATTTCAACACAGTTATCCAAGGTCTTCGTTGTGTAGGGTTGTAATAGAATTAATTTAATGTGAGCATTGAACAGCTTACAGGACTATCTGTATTACTTTAGATCGTGAGATGGCTGAACAAATCCAAGCAACGCTATAAGTCGATACGAAAAATCCTTCTACCTGTAAGGTATTACATAGGAGACAAAATGAAGAACAAAATGCAGCAAGAGTGAAATAATCTACTCCACAAGTTCAAATCGGTATTCATTTTTGACCAAGCTTTTAGAAATGTATTAGGTCCGCAACAAAGTTCTCGCTGTTTTTTTTATAAAATACAATTTCATTGTGAAAAATGATCAAAAATGAATCATTCAAAATATTGCCCATCGCTAGTTACAACTTTTTCCCATCTTTCTGGCAGAGATCGAATATCGTGACGGTAGAAGTGTTCCTCTTTTGAGGCTATCCACGAATCAAGCCAGTTTTCGAGCTCTTCATATAAGCGAAACTGCTGATCAGCTAGACCATGTGCCATCGAACGGAACAACTAATAATAAGATGGTGCAATATCTGAGGAATATGGCAGGTGTGGTAGGACTTTCCATTTGAGCGTTTCCAAGTAGGTTTTAAAGGATTGGGCATCGTGAGGTCGAGCGTTGTCATGCTGTAGAATTACTTGATCGTGTCTCTGCTCGTATTGTGGCCGTTTTTCGCACGGTGCTTTACTCAATCGCATCAATTGTGTTCGATACAGTTCCCCAGAGTTAATAAAAATTATTTTTTCAGTTATAAATCTTCATTTGTTCGTTTTTATTTTGTGACGAATGTCTAGTTTGTCAACTGGGATTCCGACGAAAAATACTCGAGAAATGTGACTCACGCATTCCGATTAGAAGTCTTCGGACATTTTTCAGGGTGGAAATTCGATACTTTGCGACAGCTGCGATGATAAGATTCGTGACATGGGATTGTTGGGTTGATGGCACTGACTGAGCCCAGCCTCGATGTATTTTATTCGATTTTGATATCCTTTCTTCCAACGAGCACATTATTTCCAGAAGATTCGCTAACGTTTTCATCAGAGTTGAAAAAAGTGAGATAATTTGAGTAACTCAGATGTGATAAAGTATATCATTTTGGAGAGAATTATATTAAAATTTGATATTCAATGTCGGAAAAATATGAACATGAACATTTAGTTCATGTTCCTTTATTATACTGAGTGTTCCATTCCAAGTTCACCGCCCTGTATATTTCTTATCCCGTAGTAATTAGAAAAAGCTGCTATTTTTGCACTCACCATTTAACTCGTAACCTTAATAGGCATCGATCAGTTGAATGTTTCCTTCACCCAAAATGCATCGATTTTTCGCGCGAGGAGCCTGAAATTCGCAGATTATACGACCGGAAATCTTTTAAATAATTGTAGCGTTTCCTCAACATAGTTAGTTAGATCCTAGCAACAGCTGTTCAATATATATTTTCCGTAATAACAGTATATATATATATATATATATATATATATATATATATATATATATATATATATATATATATATATATTTAAGTTGAATTTTATTTGCCCTTTCTTCAAAAATAATGTTTTTACTGAGGAATCAGGGGTTAGAGAACGGAAAGTTTTGAAGTTAAAACTTATAATTTGCAGATTGTTTTACGCGTTTCCGTACAGAGCCATCATCAGAAAACATTCATCTCTGCATAATTATTATCTGAAACAAAAATCAAAATATCAGTAAAACACATAATACAATTCTTACGTTAAAACCTATTCACCTCACATATTTTAAAGTAGGAATTGTATTATGTGTTTTACTGAGATTATGATTTTTGTTTTAGATAATAATTGTGCAGAGATTACTGTTTTCTGATGATGGCCCTGTACGGAAACGCGTAAAAACAATCTGCAAATTATAAGTTTTTAACCTCAAACACTTTCCGTTCTCTTAACCCTGATTCCCCAGTAAAAACATTGTTTATTTTTGAAGAAAGGGTTAGCAAATAAAATTCAACTTCAACAAATATATATATTCGAATTGTGGAGGCCGTTACTTGATGTAGATCCATGATATAAATGAGATAAAAAACACAAGGTTCAACTTTAATCTACACTTTATTTGAAAAAATTCGACGACGTTTCGCTGACACAGCAGCTTTATCAAGAATGACAAACAGATTGAAGAGTATGGTATTATAAACAAATCGTAGAACAAGTTGGATGAATAACAGGAAAATCCACACCGAGCCATTGTACAGTTAGTATGGAAGGTAATAAAATCTTATTGAACAAGTTAAGTAGGGTGAATAATTTACATCTACCTGCTCATTCAAAAGCTTGTCCGAATATTTGTATCTATTTATTTCTAATGCTTCTAGGAAATCTTATTTTAAACCTTTTGATTTTATATGTAATATGTCAAAGTTTTTATGAATGAATGGTTTTTTTATTAAGTGGTTTGAATAATTTGAATCAGATTTATTTTTATCAAAGCTACGTTTATGTTCGGATGTTCTTATGCCAAAACTCCTAAAGGTCCTACCGATATAAATTTTATCACAAGAACCGCAATTGAGTTCATAGATTCCTGATTTACTTGAGTTTTCAACACGAGATTTATTATTTTCAATATGCTTACCTGAGTTATTAGAAGTTTTGAAATTTATATTAAGATTTTGTTTGACGAGAAAGGATTTAATATTTGTACTTGCAGAACCGCAGAATGTTAAACTGTTGAATATTTTATAGTCTTTATGAATAGGATATACTTCATTTATTGCTTTCTGATACAGTTTTTACGAATGATTAGATTTATCATATCCGGATTATATAAATTATTAATGGCTATCTGTTTGATGATATTTAACTCTTTATTATAATATTCTACTGATAAAGGTAAATTGAGTAACTGATGTACCATGCTGTTTAAAGCTGCAACTTTGTGTTGAATTGGATGTAATGAGTAGTTATGTATAATTGTATCAGTATGTGTTGGTTTACGAAAGACCGAAAAACATGATTATTATTTCGATTTTCAAGTCCAAAAATTAATGGAATCGTTCTGTTCAATTTCTATCGTGAATTTAATGTTCAAATGGATGGAATTAATGAAATTAAGAAATAAGTCTAATTGACGAGTAGTTCCAATGAAACATACTAAGATGTCGTCAACATATCTATACCAATAAAGAAATTTGGAAATGAGTGGATGTGTATGAATTTTCTGTTCGATATTATTCATAAAAATCTCTGCTAAAAGTGGACTCAAAGGAACAAAATTATCTTTCAACAACATCTATTACAGTAGTGAAAATGGTTTGATCATGGAAATCCTTTGAGTCCACTTTTAGCAGAGATTTTTATGAATAATATCGAACAGAAAATCATACAACTCCACTCATTTCCAAAATTTATATCGGTAGGACCTATAGGAGTTTTGGCATAAGAACATCTGAACATAAACGTAGCTTCGATAGAAATAAATCTGATTCAAATTATTCAAACCACTTAATAAAAGAAAACCATTCATTCAATAAAAACTCTGACAAATTACATATAGAATCAAAAGTTTAAAATTAGATCTCCTAGAAGCATTAGAAATAAATAGATACAAACATTCGGACAAGCTTTTGAATGAGCAGGTAGATGTAAATTATTCACCCCTACTTAACTTATTTAATTAGTTTTTATTACCTTCCATACTATACTCATAAATATATATATGTATATATATATATATATATATATATATATATATATATATATATATATATATATATATATATATATATAAAAGTTGAATTTTATTTACTAACCCTTTATTCAAAAATAAACAATGTTTTATATATATATATATATATATATATATATATATATATATATATATATATATATATATATATATATATATATATATATATATATATATATGAATTTTATTTGCCAACCCTTTCTTCAAAAATAAACAATAATCGGGGTTAAGATAACGAAATATATATATATATATATATATATATATATATATATATATATATATATATATATATATATATATATATATATATATATATATATTATAATTAATTGTAGAAACGCTACAATTATTTAAAAGATTTCGGTCATATAATCTGCGAATTTCAGGGTCCTCGCGCGAAAAATCGATGCATTTTAGGTGAAGGGAAACATTCAACTGATCGATGCCTATTAAGGTTACGAGTTAAATGGTGTGTGCAAAAATAACAGCTTTTTCTAATTACTACGGGATAAGAAATATACAGGGCGGTGAACTTGGAATGGAACACTCAGTATAATAAAGGAACATGAACTAAATGTTCTGTGTAGTTAGTGGAAATTATACCAATCGTTACATCTTATTTTATTTGAATCAAATATTTTTCCGACATTGAATATCAAATTTTAATATAATTCTCTCCAAAATGATATACTTTATCTCATCTGAGTTACTCAGATTATCTCACTTTTTTCAACTCTGATGAAAACGTTAGCGAATCTTCTGGAAATAATGTGCTCGTTGGAAGAAAGGATATCAAAATCGAATAAAATACATCGAGGCTGGGCTCAGTCAGTGCCATCAACCCAACAATCCCATGTCACGAATCCTATCACCGCAGCTGTCGCAAAGTATCGAATTTCCACCCTGAAAAATGTCCGAAGACTTCTAATCGGAATGCGTGAGTCACATTTTTCGTCGGAATCCCAGTTGACAAACTAGACATTCGTCACAAAATAAAAACGAACAAATGTAGATTTATAACTGAAAAAATAATTTTCATTAACTGGACCGCTAAATTTTAGTTCTCCATCTCCTTATGAAATCAATTTATTCCCTCATTGGTAACTGTCAGAAATGAAGCATGAACACTTCTTTTCGAATGGCAATATACAAATAGCCTGTGATGAGTAATCAGACTGATCTGTTTCACTCAGTTTACTAGATTTTCAGCGATATAACTAAGTTTTCAAATTCGAGTCCGACTAATTGTGAATATTACTTTAACAGGAAACCAAGTCAAAGTGACAGAATAACGTTCTCCTCGAATGCGAGTTGTATGGAGTTTTTTTTCAGAAAATCCGTCTTCAAAAATATATTTAAATAACCTGTGTATTCAGTAGTGACGGCAATTTTAAATTTGAGTTAATTTATACTTAGATAAAGAAGTTCCCAATGAAATTCACTTCAAAATACATACCAAAAGAATAAATAATATTATAGTTGTCAATCCTGAAATTCTCTAACAAAATCCCAAAACTAGTAATATGTACGTTTTTTTTCATTATAGAAAACAAAATTTCATACATTCTTTCAGGAAATCACTCTCCCTGAAATCAACCGATAATAAGATGCAAATTTTTTAACAGAATTTTCGTATATTTCGTTTTCGGTTAGCTGTACTAAACAAACGCTTCAAAATCTTTTAACATCATTCGCTTTTGACTTATTCTTCTACAATATCCAATGCACACTGAGGCGTTATTGTGCTTCAAATGACACATAAACCAATAGGTAAAAACAGTTTCACCAAGCGGTTAACCCGTTCTCCATATACTTTTAATGTTTCATTTCGTTTGGACACACGGTATACCACAAATCGATATCGTTTCGTAGCACATATGTCTATATCTTCCATATGTTTCAAAAGCATTCATTGTTTGATAGTTTCAACTCTCAATTTATTCAAAGTCTTCCGAATTTTATGATTTCAGAAAAACAGGAAAACTACATTTTTCCATTTATTTGAAATGTAAGACATTGTATCCCGAAAATTTGATCATTCTAGGTAAACAGAAAATCCCTAGTAGTTTTCGATTCCCTTGCAAATATAGGGGGTGTTTTATAAATATGTGTGGAAGTCTAAGGCCTAACTCCTTAATTCTCTTCATGAAGAAAAGCTCATATGTACATTTGCCGAAAGATTAAGAGAAATTTTGTAAGACATGAAGACGGGTTTTCGTCATTATTACTTAAACAGTTCATACTGAAATTATGGAATTTAGTATGTTCTTTTAATTCTTTACGCTGAACATGAATTCGAGAACACAATTCCCAAATTTCAATCAGCGGCACACCTAACTAGAGTGTTAAGGGTGACTTAAATTTTTTCAATAAACTTTCGACATTTTGATTTTAGAATATAATACCTGAAGAATTCTTATGTGAGTGAGGTATGCTTAGTTATAAAAACAGAATAAATTTAAATCGATAGTTCTAAGATTGTTCATTGGAATTACCAATTGTATCGTACTTTGTCAATTTGTATCTGGCATATACTATTTGTTATTTTGTTATATATTCGAAGGAACCCCGTTTGTTCCCTACTCACTAAACCGAATTTCGTTGAAAATTTCTGAGTCGCTATAAGATCACCATATGACTGAAATGCATGTCTTGTATGAATCAGTTGTTATTCGTAACGAGCTAGACATTTATACATTGGACGACAATCTCAACCGAATTGTTTCTGATCAAAAATTTCAAATGTGGTTTTGAAACGAAGTTGACAACCAGGAAAATGTTGAAACTAGTTTGTTGGTTTGTATAATTAAAACTCTAGGCTCAGAGTTGGGTGAGATGCCGCAGGAGATGGATCTCCTACCTTCGTCCGAGGAAATCTAATGTGCCATATCAACGTGATGCTGGTCTCCACGGCGGTGCTCGAAAAAATTGATTACTGAAGGATCAGTTTTAGTAACACCTTGACGTTACACGGCGGCATTAGTTGCACCATCGAAGGCAGAACACGCGGAGAGGAAATTACGGGCAGGACAAGAAGAGTCTTCTCATTAGAGAGATTTCGTAGAGAGTGGAATCGTACGGCCCCTGCGTCCCTGAAAGGCATGTATGAAGCAATTGAAATGGCGACCAATAGAGCAACTGGTATAGTCAGATTCGAGGTAAATAAGAAGCCGTACTGGTAGAATGAAGATAAAAGAAAACAGAAAACAAGTATACAGGCGATAAGAACTTACCTGCTGCTCGGGGATCACAGGACGCGGATGACTACAGTTTGGCTCTCAAGGAATATAGAAAAAAACTCAAAATAACCATTTTAGATGAAAATAAGGAGGTCTGGTACAAAGTCCTGGAAGAAGTTAACGAGGATAAATGGGACCTTGGATACCAAATAGGCACTAAGCCCCTAGGAAGGACCCCTTACAGGATGCCGAATTATAAGATTGGTCGAATGATAAATGCGCTGTTCCCAGTAGATTGTAAGACACGAGAATGAAGGAAAAGATACACCGAAATAATTGGCAAGAATCTTGACGATCCGTCAGTATATCGCCCAATATGCCTGATTAGTACCGCGGGAAAGCTTTCTGAGAGAATCGTTCTGGGTCGTCTGTTGAAGAGCATCGACATGCGGATAACGTTCTCGCCGGAACAACACGGTTTCACAGAGGGGAAGTTCACTCTGACAGTCGTTCGAGGGGTAATAGGCTTCGCAAAGGAGTGTGGCTGGAAATGGCTGGTCCTGCTGTTGATAGACGTAAAAAATTCTTTCGATTCGGCAAGGTGGGACAGGATATTGACATCAGTGAGCAGAGCACCCGGGAATATAATGGAGACACTCGACTCATATTTCAACGACAGCAGGTTTAGGGTGGGCTCACCGAAGAGCACATGCGAAATGGGTGTTCCGCAGGGGTCAGTTCTGGGACCTACCCTGTGTAATGTCATGTACGTTAGGGTGCTGCGGCTGAATTACCCCGAGGGGGGTCTATGCCGAAGATCTTTCACTCTTGGTGTCGGCAGGAGAGATAGGAGGAATACAAGGCAAGATTATCATAGCCGCGGACCTAATAAAAGGGTTCATGACCGATAACGGGTAGGAGATGGCGGTTCAAAAGATCGATGTGGGTTTATTGAAACAGTCGAGGTCAGCGGGCGAATTGCGGATAACTCTTTGAGGGTAGGAGTTTACAGTGAAAAACGGGGTCAAGTACCTAGGAATAGCCTTGGACAAAGGGCTTTCATTCGGGAAATACGTCGATCTGGCAGCAGATAAGATGAAGAAGAATATAATAACGCTAACCAAGATAATGCATAATGTCAGAGGACCGTCGACGTTCAATGGGAGGCTTTCAGATACAGTAGCGCCCAGTGTAGGGCTGTATGGAGAGTCAATCTGGAAGGTAGCGTTCAGAATTGAGAAATACCGAACCCGCATCGTCTCGGCACAAAGAGAATTCCTCTTGAGGCAATATAGGGCTATTCCGCAAAAGAATCGGCAAGACCGGAGACGATGGGTGCAGGGCGTGTAGCGTGTCAGATAGCTTGCGACAAACAGTGTCGATCTGTAGTAGAACGATCACTGAAAGAGGAAAGCTGGAGGACATCTTTGGAGGTATCAGGAAGTGCCAGGAAATGGTCTCCAAAATGCTCCAGGATGAGCGGAAATAGAGGGAGGACTTCAGAGTAATAACGAACATGATGGAAAGAAAGAAGATAAAGGACCGAGAACATCAGGAGGAGATTGCATTGTAGATAAGATCCTTCCCGTAGAAATGGAAAGGGCTATATGGGCCTAGTTCTTCTATGGGCAAATATGGAGAGTTCAAGCAGGAGGGAGGGGGGTTAGGTTTGATGAGTGTGGGCTCCACACTCCTCGCGACCTGCCGCGGGGGTAGTCTGGTAGAGAATCCCCCCTTTCTCTTGGGTGAAAAATAAGGAAGAAGGATTTGAGATGAAAGTTATATATATATATATATATATAATTAAAATATGCATGCACATTCGGAGCTCCCTTGATTGTTAAGGCCAATTTTCATGGCACCAAAGCAGGAGATAGTTTTCTAGGATACAAAAATTTTTTATTTTTATATCTTCATGCGTTGTAACCGTAACTCATTTGACCTTAATATCAGAACTGGTAAACTTTTGCTCGGCTCACGGACCCAGAGAAGTCCCTCATTTCATTTCGTTATGACAATTATTCTTTCACGATTTCAATAGCTTAAACCTTAAGTCTACATTCTAAATGAATTAAATGTTGTAAGTGTTGAATGTTTCAACTGTCGCTAGTCTTCGATATCTTAAATGATAGAGGAAGATATGGGTAACTCTATAAGTAAAATTGTGAATGCTCTAGACATAAGTTCCAGTGTGAAAAAAAAACTCACAATAACTCCCTGTATAATCTTTACCACTAACAACTTCTTCAGACACTTGTTCCTACTGATTTTCCGCTGTATTATATTTTCCAATGGCTTTTGGTTCGAAATTTAGCCTATAACTGCACGTGTCCCTGAGAGAAGAGTCTTGACAGAAAGACAGACAGGCAGAGAGGTATTAAAAATTGAACAATATATTCCATTATCATCTACTTTATATTTTTAGTTTCAAGATGTAGAATTGAGTTTTTTTCAAAATACTTTTATAGAATGAAAACGTATAACTAAAGTAAAAACAAGTGAATACAAGAGTTTGATTGTTATATGAATTTTTTCAGTGATTGAAGAACTGAAGATGATCCACAAAGAAAATTCGATCATTTTCAAAAAGTCTTTAGTATTCTACTCAAACAAAACTCTATTATTCACTTGGATCATAGACAATACTATATGCTGGTTACATGGTATTCTATTATTTATCTGATCATAGTGCAAGACATTCTTATCATCTCATTATCTATCCTCGTAGAGTTTTTTCATGAAGATTGCTTTGAAAATTCATCCATAATAATTGTAATATCCTTTTGTCTTATTATACAAAGAGTTGCCATTTCGCACCAAGTCCGGAAATTTTATTCTGCCTTATTCAATTATCTTCAATTTATAAATCATTGTTTCTGACATGTTTGAATAAAAAAATTCAAGGAAAGCAATATGTTTCCCACATCTGGCTGTAGTAACTTATAACTAGACAGATGCCATATATCACATCTGTCTCCTGAAATGTGGACAGAGCTTCAGAGCGAAAAACGAAACCCTTACAAGATCACTTCCAGGTCCAGTGCCTGTAAAATTGATTCTTGAAACTTATGTAAATTATTCATATTGATATATCTTAATGACTCACAATAACAAATGAATAATAAACAATAAAATAGTTTTAAACGACATACTGTAAGGTGTTGAACTTGAGAGAAGTGAAAATATGTGAAATGTGTCTTGATATCAAAGTTAAAACAATTCTTTCAGCCTCCAGTCAGATTTTTCTGTTCGAACTTTAGCAAGTTAAAATGAAATGAAGTGAAAGATTCCAAAAAATGCAGTACATTATCACTACCGGGTGTAACTTACACTAGGGCCACCCCTGTAACTTTTTTCTATTTGGAATATTTTGATGAAATTTGGGAATCGTTAAAGAGACAAGATTTTGAATTTGAATATATTATTATGTTGGACATTGCGTTTCCGATTATGCCGGAAACGATACTTCTGATTTTCAAATGGACACCTTATATTTTTTTGCTTATTTTAATTGTTTATCTCATCCAACGATCTTTAGACATATTTTTGAAAGACAAATAAAACACAATTTTTTTTCTGCAATTTTCATATTTCGTTCTAGAAGGCCATGAACAGTGACAGTTGGCTTAGCTCAACATCTCCTATCACGAAAATACAAGATTTCTAAAAAAATTTCATTGCTCGTTTTTTACGGGGTGTCAAAGTTTCAAATTTCAGTTTTTCCTCAAAAAGTGGGTTTTCTTTTGAGACAACCATATCGGGCCACCCGGTATTACAGAAGCAGTATTTTTTTCTTTTTTTACACCACTCACGTCACCGTATTCTTAACGGTTCCGGAGTTCTAGTGGAAAATACCTAGGCAATTTTTCCATAGTTTCCCCATTCGCTAATAACAATAACTACGTTGGCGATGCAAAATTTTTGTTCATACTTATAATATTCTGTGATCATAAAAATATCAGTGTGACACGTCAAAATTCCATTGTTGTTAATCATCCTCGACATTGTGAATTAATGAATTCAGTTTTGAGTATGAAACAATACACGTCGATAACGAAAACCTCCTCTTCAGCAGGTTGCATCTCACGAAATTTCCGATGAATAGGTTCTATTCGGATGAAGTCTTTTCGGATACCGCTCTGTGTATAATTGTTCAGCTTGAGCGCTATTTTATCTGCACTCTCCATAACTAAGGAGCATATCGACTTTTTCACTTTGGGTGTATTGATTTATACTTAAAACTGAATTCACTAATTCGCAATGTCGATAATTAACAAAAACGGAATTTTGACATGTCACACTGATATTTTTATGATCACAGAATATTCTAAATATGAATAAAACTTTCGCATCGTTAACGTAGTTATTGTCATTAGCGAATGGGGAAACGCCGCAAAAATTGCCTAGGTATTTTAACCCATTTTCAGCCAAGGAGTCGTACAACACTTTTAGGTTCCTGGTTTTCTCCCCATGCCCCTGGAGAGTCTTTTTTTGTCATGGCTAATGAAATGAAGAGAGGAAATAGTCTAGAAGGGACGGAAAGATTCTCAAATCCCAGACAATGACCAGGAAAATTATGTATATGTCGAATTATGAAAAATTCAGATTCATATTTTTGTTGATTATAAAAACTTATCCCATTGTCAATGTGTTGCTCAAACATTCAACGAATGGATTTAGACAGTTGGTTTGTGAAAAAATGCGATAGGAAGTCTCAGGCTCCAAGTACCTACCTTCCTAGTTCGTTTTCACAGATTTTTGGTCCGTTTTGAGTTTGGATCCAGGGGGACGAAATGATTTCTGACAACCCCCTCCATTTCTTGTCCTAAGTCCGAACACCCTGAAAGTGGTTCCAGTCTATGTTGTATATCCTGTGTTCACAAATTGTATTCTTCTTTCGTTGGGTTTGGATCCGGGTTTCTGGCGTGCTTTCTGATCAGTATAAAGAGAGAAGTAAGTGATGGAGGCATATAACCCAGAAACCAACAGAGCATGGAGGACACAACAACTATTTGCTCTTTTACAAGAAAATGATTGTAACGAAATAGATGCTGTCTACATTCCTCCCGAAGTGGACGAACTGACAGACGAAGAAAATATTGACGATGACTTGATTGGAGAGGTAGCTTCCGATTTTGGCAATGATGTTGCTGGAACCTTCGAGATCCATTCTCACCCAGGTACCCAAGGTACCACAGAAATTTCAATGTCAACGGCAACTGACGATATTATATCAAAACGTCCACACAGCCCTTCCTGTTCAACTTCAGCTGGGGCTAGCAAACAGAAGAGATCGTCCTGCCACCGCAGATAGAGCACTATTTCTACCAAACAGAGTGTGCCAAAATCGAAAACCAACGCCTCAGACACAACAAAAATTAGTTGGAAAATAGCGCCACTCGTAAACTTCTCCTCCTCCTACACAGGGACTGTGAGGACAAATCGTCTGAAAAAGGCCCTCATAGCCTGATTCTGAACTGAATAAGAAACCAAGGGGAGCATATGATTCGGCGTATGATCCAAAACCGAGTCTGTTAACTGTCAAGTGGCACGACAACTCGACCGTTATCGTGGCTAGTAACTAGGCAAACATTGAGCCCCTCCACAACGCCAAAGATATTCAAGATCGGGGCAACGAAAAGTCACAATTGGGCAACCCGAAATGATCTCCGATTACCACCGGCATATGGGAGGGGTAGAATTGCGCGATAACGGAGTAGCCAATTATCGTATTTCAGTACGAAGCAAAAAATGGTAGTGGACCATGTTCACCAATTCTTTGGGTAATGCCGTTGTGAATGCATGGAAAATTCACCGTCGCGTAAACAAAGATTCGCTGCCACAAATTGAATTCGTTTCGGCCATCGTTCTTCATCTCATGAAATTCGAAGCTTCTGAGGATGAAAATCCTACCAATCCGAACCTCAGAAGACTATCGACATCTTCGTCATGTTCGAGGTATGATAATGTGGACCACATTATCATAAGGCATTCTTCAGACACAGGTGCAGACAATGTAAAAACAAAACTCTTTACTTGTGCGAAAAGTGTCAGACCCACCTCCACCCAGAATGTTTCAAGACGTATCACACTCGCTAGCGTATGAAGCCGTCGGGTCGTATACGACCCCTACTGCCTAAATTACTTGTTGATATGTAAAAAACCTGTTCTTACGTTTATTGTCTTTCCTTTACTCATAATAAAAAGAAAAAACAGGAATTTTTTATTTATATCACACCTTGCGATAATATGGGTTAAACTAGAACTCCGCAACCGTTAAGAATAGAGTGACGTGAGTGGTATAAAAAAAAGATAAAAAATACTGCTTCTGTAATAACGAGTGGCTCGATATGGTTGTCTCAGAAGAAAACCTGTTTTTTGAAGAAAACCTGTTTTTAGAAGAAATTTAAAACTTTGACACCCCGTAAAAAATGAGCAATTAAATTTTTAGATAAAATCTTGTATTTTCGTGATACGAGATGTTGAGCTACGCCAATTAGAATACTATCATTTGATACAATTTTCTTAATGGTATTGATTTCTTATTAAAGTCTATTATGGATAGTGGAATGAAGATGGCTCTATAAATCATTGAATTACAATTGGCCGATTTATGAGCAACGTGGTTGTTTCAAATATTTCTTTGTAATATAGAATGTAGTATTGAATAAATATAATATAATAATCTCACCTACAAGATATATAGAAAAGAAACATTCACAGACTCATCAATTCCAATGAATTCTTTTAACCATATTATACATAAATTATCCACTTTTAATCAAATGAAGCATTTTTCCAATTCTATATATATATATATATATATATATATATATATATATATATATATATATATATATATATATATATATATATATATATATATAGGGTTTTACCCCGACGAGTTGCCCATATATCTGTTCATGCAATCAAACTGATTTCATGAAAAATATAAATCCACCACCCGGTAATTAATACCATTGCCAGGCAATGATTATAATCAAAACATATCCTGGAGTAATTATATATTAGGATAACGTTAAATGTTATGAGAATATATCAATCTACCAGAGAAATGATATCAATGTACCAACGAGTAGTGTCAGAGGCTTTCTGAAAATGGTTTATTCCACTGAGGAAAAAATCCAGTGTACGGACCAGTATATATATATATATATATATATATATATATATATATATATATATATATATATATATATATATATATATATATATATATATATATATATATATATATATATATATATATATATATATATATATATATATATATATATATATATATATATATATATATATATATATATATATATATATATATATATATATATATATATATATATGCCATATATATATATATTTTGAACAATTGTTGTAATAATATATAATATATATATATATATATATATATACAATTATCTTCGAATATTATCATTAATGCATAATACAGAAAAGTAAGAGAGTGTATATATATATATATATATATATATATATATATATATATATATATATATATATATATATATATATATATATATATATATATATATATATATATATATATATATATATATATAGTGCATTTCGAATTCAAGTTGATTCAGTTTCATGAACGTCATTTTGGAGTATAGAAACCCGCTCAATCTGTGGTCGTTGTTTTTTGAGTTGAAGGCTATACGCTTTTGCTTTTAAATTATCAATATACAAGAGCCGGTATCCCACTGTGATGTTTATTTTTGAGAGAAATCTCCTGACGGGATTTCTGAAGCCAACGCTGTACAGTAAGTTGGTTTACAGCATTATCATCAAATGCCTTGTTAATATTCTGATTCGCAATGAACATTGTTACTAAGTTTGAATACATAATGGCTAGCAATGTAAATTTCAGGTGTTCTCTACTTCCAGAAAATGTAGTTAACAAAACAGGTAAAGAAAATCAATTACCACTATGTTTAATCTAAAATATGAAGATCGCTCGACTCAAATAATTGTTGAATTAAAGTGGATGGGAAATGTATTATGAAAAACTTCTGTAAATAATAAAGATATATAAGTCTTGTTCTCGTTGATTGGCGAACTATTTCGAAAACACCAGGATCTGTTCTTGAAGAGTTGCACCCAGTGATGGTTCTATTTCTTAAGTCTGCAACATTTGCTACGGGGGTAGCGTAAACCAAATATTTCAAATGACCCAACAGGAAGAAATCGACGGGGTTTAAGTCTGGGGACCATGCAGACTAAAGTTGAGGTCCTGACAAAAATGGGCATGTGCGCCATCGTGCATGAACCACAGCGTTTGTCTTACTGCCAAAGGTACATCCTCCAAAATTTCTGAAAAGGTATGCTCCAAAAAGTGGCGATAAACCTCCTCCGTACGTCTCCCTAGTAGAAATACTGGTCCAATTAGGCAGACACCAACAATGGCGATCCATAAGTTTGATGTGAATCTTCTTCATACCACATATCATTATTATGTTTCTTTATACCACATAGGATTATTATATTTCTTCATACCACATGATTATTATGAAAATTTCCTATGGAAATTCATGAAGAACTTGCTTCATCAGTGAACATGATTAGCATATAAGAAATTGAGGAATTTGAACTTACGAAAAAGCCATTGACAGTACGGAATACGGGGAGGAAGATAGGTAAGTGCTTGTACGCGTTATAGGTTGAATAGATACAACAATTTTTTATGAAGAGTTTGCCAAATAGTTCCATTGCTGATAGCTTAAGCATCAGCAATTTTTCGAGTGGAGGTACCAGGATCGTCTTGAATTATTGCAAGAAGCGCATTTTCCAGCTCTATCGTTCTTACTTCCCTTGGTCTTCCTGCTCCTTCATATCGTCTTAATGTACCTCTTTCACATATGGTTCGTAAATCTTTCAATGTACAACCGCCGAGCTTTTAATGTATTTTGAACACATCTATGAGCATAGAACAGGTACTATCAATGGAATCGATTTCTTGGAAACTTTTCAACATTTTCTTTACTCAAAAACTCTCGCAACTATTTGCTGTAGGAGGATTACGCATCCAGATATGGATTTTTCTATATTTCATGATGTAAATGGAATTGTGTTCACTTGAATAAATTTATTCTCGATATCTGAATTATCTGAAATATTGGCTGTAATGTGTTAATGGAAGGTGATTAAAATATTTTGTATAATTGAAACAAAATTGCATATCTATATGCTTCTATTTTATACTACCTCATTCACCTATATCAGCGGTATGAATGATGGTAATACTATAAGATGAAGATAGAGTAGCAGCATGCGTTCTTGTGATTCACGAAGTGTGTCAATCTACTATTTATCGGATTAGCGATTGTACGTACACAAGTACGACTGATTTAAGGTTAAATCTTACCTACAAAGGCTTGAAAGCCTTTGCTATGAGAATCAATTTCGGCTTACCAACACATGCGGATCACACTAAACACAATTATACAGGTTGCTTCAACGAAAACTAAATAGAGGCTTTATCTACCAAGATATTGATTTTTGAACAAAACGCAAAAACAGGTCAATTTTTGTTTCAAGGAGGACATCTTTTGGGGTACAAAACTTGCCTGAAATATCAACTCCCTAAGCGGGGCTTGCAATCCTTGAACATTTTGAATAGGGAAGATTGGTCGATTGATGACTCAAAAGAAAGGTGGTATCCTTGTCTATATTGCCCTGAACGAATTTCCATTTTTTATTGAAAACTGTAAAAGATACAGGGTGAGCAACTGAAACATAGGGAAGACTATTTCCCTGAGACTATTCAAGTTTCAGTGAAGTAAAATGGAACAGATCCATGCTGATCAATGGCAGTCATCATCAAGTACCATCCTAATCTCGAATTTCAACCCCTAGAGCAGGGGTGACCATCCTTGAAAATTTGGAAGAGGGTAGATGGGTCGAGTGAAAGAAAGATATTATCTTTGTCTGCATCCCCGTGAACGAATTTTCATTTCTGATTGAAAACTGTAGAAGATACAGAAAGAGCTACTGAAAAATAGAGGAGACTATCTATCGCCCTGAGCTATTCAAGTATTAGTGCAAAAAAATGGAACAGATTCATTCCAGATCAAAGGCTGTCATCTTTGATCTAAATGAATATCTTCCAGTTTTCGCACTTATTAGTGGAGTATTCTCCAATAGTCTTGGGGCGATAGTCTTCTATTTTTCAGTGACTCACTCTGTATCTTCTACAGTTTTCTATCAAAAATGCTAAATTATTTCACGGAAATGCAGACAAAGAATACCACCTTCCTTCTGAGTCATAACTCGACCCATCTTCCCTATTCAAAATGTTCAAGGATTGCAACCTCCGCTTAGGGGGTTGATATTTCAGGCAAGTATAGTACCCCAAAAGATGTCCCCCTTGAAACAAAAATCGTTGTGATCAGAAATGAATATCTTGGTAGATATAGCCTCTGTTTAGTTTTCGTTGAAGTACCCTGTATATAAGTAAGATTGCTTTCCGAATTTAATTACTCTCGGATAATGTTGATATGATAACGAAGAAGTTTAGTATTAATCAGTTTTGAGACGGTGTTTATGGCAGAAATAGGCTCCACATAGTTTATACACAAGCAGGGGATAAATGCACCGAATCTAACACTATTCTAAGAAATATTTGAACAGAGAGAACGATCTGTTACGCGTGATGTACCTACTAAATCTTCAGTATCCCATATATAAGCATGTCTTTAATAACAATGAAATATTAAGTCCGCACGACTAAAAGGGAGGAGTTCGAAAATACGTTTGAGAACCCTACTTAGCTTTTCACGAAATTATCTTAAAAATAAATAGAAACAATGAAATGGTCACCTCGTAATTCAAACCAAAGCCCGATATAATAGCTTTGGGATGATATGGGAATTTTACCATTTAACTACTACTATTCTCGCCGCGAATTCTCTTTTATGTTATGTATTTTGGGTAATAATTTAATCAGTTTTGAGACGGTTTTTATAACAAGAACCAGGGGTTAAATGCACCGAATCTAACACTTTTCTGAGAAATATTCGACAGAGTGCTATCGGGATGGAATCACACACACTAAGGAAAATCGTCGATGGTTAACACAACGTTACGTTGTAAACGTAAATGTAACATTAAATAAAAAAAAAGTAGTTCGCTGGTAGACAACGGCGGTTAAGCAATATGGCCGGTGGCGTGGGTCCGTAAAGTCGACTCGTGGCAACGCGTGCTGCTGTCGATTTAAGGAGACAATGTGAACTCGATGAGATCAGCGAAGGAAAAGAGCTGAGTCTCAGAAATGCATGGATATTCAAACCCTCGCTAAAGATATGCCCAGAGAACTATCTGTGCTTAACTTGGTTGGAGAGGCCTACTACGCGATCTGAGATCAAAAAAGCGTGGTTATTATGGTAACACCCTTGGTCGGAGGGGCCTAGCGCGATCTATGGTTAAATAGCGCAGTGAACACGGTAACAAGGGAGAACGATCTGTTACGGCGTTGTGTACCTACTAAATTTTCAGTATCCCATATACCGGATGAGTCACTAAGGCGAGGAACTTCAATATCTCGGAAACTATTTGAGATAGAAGCGAAATTTCTTGTGATTTTTGTTAAATAAGTATGTGTGCATTCCCTAAAATTATTTTCGTACATACAGAGTATGTATATATGACTTAGCTCTGTGCACAACTGATAAAATCGCAAATAAATCTTTTTTGTGAAGAAATTTCGATACACCTTGAGAGTTTTGATGTTTAAGTTTCATTGAACAACAAAGAATCTAATTTTGTGTTGAAATTTGCATATTTCAATGTCTAAATTTTATCAACAGCATGTTTATTGCAAGAAATACCTGAACCTCTCACTAATTTCGAAATTTTCTGGGAAATCTCCATGGAATTTTTGAATAAAAGGTATCGTTGTAAAGCTTATTCGAGTGAGAACAAAACGCGTGAAAAAGATACAGGGTGTTATATTTGAAAAAAAGTTTTTCATGTTTGAAAAATTTCATTTTCGCCGGGTTACTAGGAACACTCGGTATAAAAAAAATTTTTTTTCTTCATTTGATACTAAGGTACAACACTTTTACCTCAAGAAAAAAAAATATCATGCGTAAATTATGCGAAATGAGGCATTTGAGAACATTGAAAAACTTCCAAATTCCCGAAATTATCGATATTTTAATTAATTTAAAATCTACCGATAGTGGTTTGGGCACAAAACAGATATCGTTGAAGAGAGCATCCAAATTGTAATCAGAATGTGATAAGAAAAACAGGGCGTGCCATTTAGAAAAAATCTATGTTTGTCCCTGGACCAAAAATGGAACACCCTGTATATACGAAAATAATTTGAAGGAATGCACACATACTTATAAAACAATAATCAGAAAAAATTTCGCTTCTATCTTAAATAGTTTCCGAGATATAGAAGTTTCGCGCCTTATTGACTAACTCTGTATAAGGATGTCTTCAATAAAAATGGAATTTTAGGTCCGCACGACTAAAACGGGGGAGGGTGGAAAGATATCTCAGACCCCTATTCAGTTTTTCACGAAATTATCTCAGAAATAAATAGAAACAATGAAATGGTCACCTCGTAGTTCAAACCTAAGCCCGATATAATAGCTTTGGGATGATAAAGGAATTTAACTATTTAACTACGGGCCCTTCAACACCATTCTGAGATCCAACAACAAAATGATCAAAGGTTAACAGAGATAAAAATAGGTCATAGTCAAAGGTTGTTTCAAGTATCCAACTCTTGTGTGGTGTTATACTAGCCTGCGGTAATAATACCCAATGCTTAACAAGAAATATTCTTTATAATGTAGATACAAAATAATTGAATTATCTCAATTTATAATAAACCTTAAATTTAGGTTTGAATGAAACTTATTTGTAAATTACGCCGACTTCTTTTTTCAAATATAGTAAGTGAAGATATCATCTTCGAACAAACATGTATTTATCCCGCTTTAATCATTCTTTTTGTGATAATGTGTATTTATTCGATAAGAATTCAAAGAAAATTATTATTCAAGGAACAATATTCAACCTTCCGTAGAATGTTAAATATCCTCCCTTGAAGGAGCTAGTTTTCCGATCTACTCCTCATAATCACCGTTAACCGGGGCCACAGAGAAGTGGCACAGCACGGTCAGATGTCACGAATAGGACAAACGACGGCCGCCTCTGTCTGATACGTGAGTGTCGCATGGCGGTATGTTATCGAACTAGTGTGACCACTTAAATTTTTCCTGTTTTATCTGCTATTTGTTTTCACCGTTTCGCGGGGCGATGGTGAGGTAGCCTCTGTTTCGGTTCGTTGGGGGCGCAGTGACATTTACATGGTTACGTTCGCTCCAACGAATTGAGATGAGTAGGTAACGGCATAGCCTTGTGTTACGAATGGGTAGACAATGCTGACGAGGTCAAACGAGACCAAAACTGCAGTCCATTGTTCCTATTCGTGACATCTGACCGTGATGTGCCACTTCTCTGTGACCCCGGTTAGGCTAGGTTAGGTGAATAATAATTTTCTTCGATGTGTCTACACATTGCGAAATCTCGCATATAGTTTGAGATGTTCGATAAGGATATTTATCGTGTGTCTGGGCTTCCATATCGATCATGAACGATTTTGAATTGAAAATATCAAAAAACTCATCTTGAACCTCATGTTTCACAATGCTTAGAATTAAGATAGCCATGAATGAAAAAATATTGAATACATTCCTAATGAATTAAAACGAATTGAAGGGGCAGACGTATTTCAATAACCGCAGAGTGTAACTTTCCAGACTCGTATCAGACTTATTGCAACTAGTTCTGAACTAGAAAGACATCGTATGAGCTCCTCAAGAGAAGCTACAGTACTTTTTCGATCTGAGCTAATTGAGAATTGATCGCTAATTATCCACCCAATGATAACACTAAAATTTGATATATTCACTTCAAATACTGTTATTGCTGCTAACGCAGTACATCCCGCTTTTAGGCTCATAATAAGGTATGTACAATCTATTTTGAATTGTAAAAGTATTATAGACTATTCATTTTAATTTGTATTTTCTGTTATTTTTGAATGAAAGTTACACAATCGGGTTTAAATATTAGTTTAATATGCCGAATTTTCTCCCTATTTATAGTAATATCAAATATTAAAGTGTGATCTTAACTGCCACATACAACCCCAAATTTCATTTATAAATACTTTTTCCTACAAGCTAAAGAATTACTTTCAATTCTGATCAAATTGCGAACCGAAAATACTACGTCTATATTCAAAGCTATCACATGGTACAACTCAATTCAATATTAGACCAGGTTATTATTCAGAAATGCAATGTCATATCAAATAATGCATCCCAGTCTAACTTCATAATTATGGCTTGTTGATTATTGCTGAAGTGCTTTCTGAACTAATTATGAATTTCGCTAGACTAGTCGAAATTTGACAAGTCAGATATTTGTTTAAACGAGAACTCTACAACTGAAGCGGATAATTTAATGAGCTAGAGAACAAAACAAAGCAGCCCAGTTTTGATGGTTTTCATTTGCTTTGGTCCGAAATCACAATTTTCATGCTTTGTTTTCTCCAAATATTTCCAATCATACATCATCATACCTGCATATATGTATATTTAAGAAAGTTGATATTCTTTCTATCGGGTTGTAGAAATGATCATTAATTTCTACAACCCGATAGAAGGGATATCAATTCACAAAAATATTAAACTGATGATATATACGAGCTTTATGAATTTCTAGTTTTCTGGAAACTTATCTAGGACGTCAACACATTTTACTTAAAGAAAAGAAATTTCGTCCATAGATATGGCATTCGTAACAGACATATCGTTTGAATATACAGCTGCTATCGTCCAAAATCAAAAAAGCACACTTTTATTTCAACGATCAACTATATACACACAACCAAATTTATATGAAATCACTCGGTTTTTCACATTATTGATTGTTTTCAACCATGGATCTTTGACAACTTGTGAAGAATGAAGTTATTTGTTGTAAAAAAACTAGATAGTATGATCAGAAATGTTGAATTATCACCACATGTTCGGGATACTGTACTCTGTCGTCAAACTGTGAAGTTCAAAATATAAAAAGCCTATAATCATAATTGTTGGATTGTCCAAAGTGCAGAGGGGTCGAATAATTGCTCTCGTTGAAGAAGGGGTGACACAGAGGGATATAGCGGCCACAAGGGGGGTATCACAAGGGGTGATTTAAAAAACCTACGCCTGATAGGTGGAGCTACAATCTTTTCAAAATAGGCCTAAAAGAAATCGTAGGAAGATCATTTCTGAAGAAAAGGAACGCTTTTTGTGCCAAATTGCAAGAAGACACCCTAGTGCTTCGCACCCCATACTTCAAAGACAATTTCTGGTAGCAACAGGCATCAGTGTATCAGTCGAAACAATACGTCGAAAACTTCGTTCAAGGGGTTTATACAGCAGAAGGCCCTTAAGAGTTCCAGAGCTAACCAGACAATAGGAAATTAACAGACTTAATTAGTGTATCGAGCACCTAAATTGGAATATTGAGAATTAGCGAAATCTTCTTTTTCCGGATGAGACCAGAATTGGTGTTCGATCAGATGACCGCCAGATTCGGGTTTTAAGGGGTCGTGGAAGACAAGCTAGACTCTGAGCAGCAAGACAAATTCCGAAATACCAAGGGGCAGTGAGATGTTTTGGGGTGGCATTATGCTGGGAGGTAAAACAGATTTGATTCCGTTATCTGCAAGTATAACGGCTAGAAATTACGTGGACCTAGTGCTGAAGCCCATAGTGAGACTCTGGCGAGGTGTCCATAGTGAAAATTTCACTTTTATGTAAGATAATGAGGCTCCGCATACTAGCAACCTCGCGGGCCATTATCTAGAAACAGAGGGAATCGTTATTTTAGACTGGCCAGCTTGCTCTCTAGACCTAAATCCTATTGAACATTCATAGGATAATCTCAAAAAGAACATTAGATGGCGCCAGGAAAATCCAAGAACCTCACAACAGCTCATCCAAGCCACCACAGAAGAGTGGCAGAATATCACCCCAGAGGAGGTCGAAAACATAATCCAAAGCATGCCTACACGGATTCAGGCTTGTATCAGGGCAAGAGGAGGTGATACAAGCTACTGAGGTCGAGAAAAAAACACCTACTCCGTGAGAAAACAATTTTCAATTTTTTCAATACATGCGGAAAGAGTCTTCTATTTTCTTTTATTTGTTTCTTTCTTAAAATAAACCTCAATCGATTTCTTTTTTCAATTTAAATATCTCAAAAGGAATCAAATTCAACAAAACCCATCGAAATTTCCAAAATCCCTGAGGTAATATTCAAAATATCGGGCGATTCCATATAAGTTTGGTTGTGTGATTGATTTCCTGCAAATAATAATATATAAAATAATGAAAATATAATGAAAGAGTTTGTAATTTCTTCCTGACTATTCCTTAAAATTGACGTACCTATTGGTTCAATCCATAGGAATTACTGCAAAAAGCAATTTCATAAGTTGCAAGTATATTGTTGATGAAACTTCTTCTATATATTTCAGGAATTCTTGTATTCAATGAGCTACAACTTAGTAGGAATACAATTGCAAATATACCCATTACATACTCTCAATTTTAATGCAAAGAAAACTCCTTGAAGACTTTTATTCAAAGAAAATATTCAATCCTCTGTAAAATATTCAGTATTCTTCCCTTCTCCGCTCTTAATAATCATGTATAGTACGTTCGGATGTCATGAATAGAAGCAAAAGATTGCAGTTTTGGTCTTGTGTGAACTCTTCAGTATTCCACACCCATTCACAACACCAGGCCAGACTACCACCTCCTCATTTCAATCTGTTGGATGTGAAATATTCTACCCTGGAGGAGCTGGTTTTCCGATCCAATCTTCTCTATCACATTTACATGCGGCTCAGGAAGGACAGGAAGGAGGAACGATAGTAAATTGTTGGCATATTATTTTACTCAAGATCAATGAAGATGATGAAGATTTACCGTTAGTTAGGCTACGAGAAATTTGGAGACAATACTGGAAACCGTAGTTAACGATACTTATTACATGCTCTTTGCGAATGGAAGACAACAAGAAATTTCCCACTTCGAAGCTACTGTACCTATCAAAATTGTTCCGCAATGGGCAGAAAAACAAAATTATGATTTCAGTGACATAATGACATAATTGAGGAAAGAAAAAATTTGTACCAGAAAAAAAAATGAAACTAATATAAATCCGTTTTGTATCCGAGAATTCTCATTTGAATTGCCTGCGTTGAGTTATTTTCAGTATTTTAAGTTTCTGTATGTTGGTAGGACTGTCTCTAATTACTATGCCAAACTTGAGCGCGATCTGTTAAAAGTTTGTTCACGACAGCTGTTGAAACCAGTCGACCTCAGTGCTACTTCGCGTATTTTACAATGAGAAAAATATTGAACATAGAGTTTGTCTCAAATTTTGTGTTTCGAATGGAATTCCGTCTGCTGAGAGCTGAGAAGGCTTATGGAAACTATGTTTTATCGAAAATTGAGTGCACGAGTGATACAAAGCCTTTAAAGACGGTTAGGAGATCGTCGAAGATTTGCCTCGTTACGAACGACCTTCGACCTCTTCAACCGACGATACAGTCCAAAAAAACAATGAAACGGTGCTCCAAAATTGTCATGCCAGTATTGGAGAGATAGTTCGTGATCTCAACATCTCTGGTGAAAACGCTCGTTAGATTTTGGTGAAACAATTGGGTATGTGGCGCGTCGCCGCTTGGGCCTTTTCGATAGAGATGAATTTTCTTCAAAAACATATCGGATGTAGGTAGCTACAGACATGCTGGATCGTGCGAATTCTGATACCACGTTCATGGGACGCATCATAACTGGTGACGAGATATGAGTCTATGAATACGACACACTAACGAGCCAACAATCATCGGAGTGGGTGGAAAAAAATGAGCCAAAACCGAAAAATCAAAAATCAAGACGATGCTGATTGTTTTCTCAGATATTCTTGGCGTGCTTCATCATGAATTCGTTCCGCAAGGTCAAACGATCAATAAGGACCTCTATTTAACCGTTTTGAGAAGTTTGCATGAAAATATTCGCCATAAAAGGCTGGATTTGTGGCCAAACAATTCATGGATTTTGAATGACGATAACGCACCATCTCATCAAGCCATGGTTATTAACGACTACAAGACCAGACACTCGATAAATACTATCGAGCCGCCTTATTCGCCTGATCTAGCTCCATGTGACTTTTTTTCTCCAAACCGAAATTGCCGCTTCGGAGCACCAGATTTCATTCCATATACGTCATAAAAGAAAATTCGCACAAGGAGCGAAGGCCATCCCTGAAAGCGCCTTTAGAAAATGTTTCGATCATCAAAAAAAATCTTGGCACATGTGTATCGCTTTCAATGGAGCATATTTTGTAGGAGACTTAATAAATATTGAAACAGATTAAACTTTTTGCGTTTTGTTTCAAATTTCCGGATACTTTTTGTCACAGTGTATGACGCCAAATATATATATATATATATATATATATATATATATATATATATATATATATATATATATATATATATATATATATATATATATATATATATATATATATATATATATATTAATGATAAAATAGACACAAATATCTCAATTTTCTCAACTTGTTCTATTTGAAATGTCTGAATTTGTGTATAAGCAACACGTATAGTCAAATTTACGAGCTAGAAAAGCAAATAAATGATACAAAGAGACAAATCAATAATCAATTTCCTACACACATTAGAAACACAATCTTTGAAAAACAAACATTCATTTATAATACCAATTTTGAAAAAATCAAACATAAACATCGAAAAAAGTTTGAATTGTTGCTCGAGAGAGACCACCAAAAACAAACAAAAGTCCCATCCGAATGGATATGTAATCTCACTCAGGCACGAATTCCTTTTAGTGTGAAACAATTTCTTGGGCTCGGGAGCAAATTTTCAATAGTTGAAAAATTAATCAATTATAACGGCATCATCGCCACAATAGAAACTGCAGTTTTCAAAAAACCCAATGAAATAAAAAATGAAATAAGAAACAAAATATGTAACATACTAACGAACCACAAACAAAAGAGCAAGGGAATAAAAGACTATTATAAAAAAATAAATATATACACTACAGGAAAAAACTAGGGAATTCGTCAAAAACAACCCAGATGTATACATTCTTAGAGCTGATAAAACCAACAAAACAGTGTTTATGAACAAGAGAGACTATGATTACAAAATGAAAGAAATGCTTAACGACACCAATACATATAAAAAAGAAAAAACTGACCCCACTAACAAAATTCAACTTGAAATGAACAAAATGATAAACAGTTGGTGTACTGCAAAATACATTGACAAAGATCTCAAAAACAAATTAATTTGTCACAATGGAAGATCACCCTTCATGTATGGGTTGCCAAAATTACACAAAAAATCAATCCCTTCAAGACCTATAGTAAGTAACATACATTCACCAACCTATAACTTAGCACAATATCTATCGAAAACTATAACTAACATACTTGGCACAAATAACTACTTCATAGAAGATTCCTGGCATTTTTATGAGTTCATAAAAAATCAAATTGTTCCAAAAAACTTTGTACTCATATCTTTAGATGTGATATCCCTATTCACCAATATCCCATGTACACTCGCACTTCAGATAATCGACAAAAAATGGGAGAAAATTGCTCCTTTCACAGATCTACCACAAAAAGAATTTATAAGGGCTACGAAATTTTGCTTAGACTCTACCTATTTCATGTTCGAAAACCAGATTTATTCACAAATATTCGGAACTCCAATGGGATCACCTATTTCAGCTGCAATAGCAAACCTCATATTAGAAGATCTCGAATGCACAATACTTTCAACATTAAATTTCAAAGTGCAATTCTATAAACGCTTCGTTGATGACTGTATTGCATGTATACCATCGAATCAAATAAAACAAATAACAAAAGCCTTTAATAGATACCACAATAAGATCCAATTTACGAACGAGGTAGAAAGTGGAGAAAAATAACTTTTCTTGACATGCAAATTTCATATGACGAATAAAGAGCGATATACACCAATTGGTATCAAAACCAACATGGAGTGGAAGATATTTGAATTTTGAATCAAGCGTACCTAACAGGTATAAAAAAAGTGTTGTTAATGGACTGGTTGATCGAGCAATAAAACTATCACACCCCAAATATAGAAGAAAGAATCTAATGAAATTGAAGAAAGTGCTGAGAAGAAATTCATATCCACCAAACTTTTACGAACCACTGATAAGACAAAGAATACATCAAATTTATAACACGGAACCGAAAAGAGAAGAAAAAGGTGATTTCAACCATATAGGTCTCACTTTCACTCACGGATTGTCTCAACAGATAAACAAGTGTCTAGAAAAATACAACATCAAAGTGGGACATAAACCTAATAATCATAGCAAGAAATTCTTCACAAATCTGAAACCTCGCATTGAATTAAAAAACAAAACTCATAGCATATATAAAATAGAATGCCAAGAGTGCGATGGGTGTTATATTGGCAATACCAAACAATATTTGCATAAGAGGGTCTACGAGCATGAATATTCCGTTAGATCGAACAAAGTAGTCACAGCTCTAGCAAGACATAGTATTGAAAAACTGCACAAATTTGACTATGCAAATGCACAAGTACTCACAACGGAATATAATGATTTTAAAAGGTATATTTTAGAAATGATCAAAATCCAGGAAGAACCTAGGTTAATAAACTCAAAAGTTGACTCTGATGGTTTAATAAATATCTATGGAAATCTTATCTCTTAACTGTGAAGTGTATAATTCTACAACCCGTGATACAGTAATATTAAGAATGTTTGCCTATATTTGTTTATTGTTTCCTTTCATGTCAGTCTTAATGTGATAACGACAGAATGATATCGTCGGTTAAGTTTTTAAATGTAAGATTTGTTTTGTATGGTATATGTACTTATTTTGAAATATCTCGATTTTAATTTTAGATAATTGTGCAGATACAGATTTTCTGGAGATGGCAATGGTGCCGAAACGCGTAAAATAGATGTCTGCAAATTATATATAACCAAAGATAATATCTGTCAATTTTAACCCATATTCCCAGTATAATCAAATATTTATATATATATATATATATATATATATATATATATATATATATATATATATATATATATATATATATATATATATAAAAGTAAAGGAAGTTCGTCTGTGTGCGTCGAAGATTTCTTATGATAGTCATTTTACAAAATTAACATTCCTCAGTTCTTGTAAACTGACTTCGAAGCGAAACCGTAGATGTTCTGTTTCAAAGTCTTGCTGAGACTAACAAGAAATGGTGATCTATCCGGTTTATCGATACGGTGGGTATATTTTCTGCACAAAAACCCTTTCCAGCGGTTCTGGCTGATTCACCTTACTCTAAGAAATCTCTTCTTGCCACTATATATATTTAGTCCGATCAATTACAATACACTACCTGAGCAAACTTCGGATCTTATATACACGAAAGATTATTGAAAATGTTCACAAACTGAAAATAACGAGTGTTTAATACATATAAACAATTCTAATATGACGATATTTCATAAGCATCTGAAATGATAGATACCTTATATGACAGAAATGGTGAAATACGAGCTTGCAAGCCCTTTTCTATGGTTGAACATTTGAAAAACTAATGAAATTATTCGTAAAAATATTTCAAAAGTAACTCAATTTTCGCGCGCCACTGTAGATACACTTACAAATTCAGTATTCCATTGATTTCACGTCTTCGATAATTTGTAACTTCAGTATCTATCACTTTACAATAATATGTAAAATGAATAATCGATTTTATGAGGTTTCAAAGAATATATTAATTTGTTCATTAATTATGAGCGTTGGAACAAAACATTAATTATTTACAATAAATTAACTCAGCCATTCATTAAAAATACCGATGATAAACGACAAACTATATTCATAATTGAAAACATTTCATGCATTGGTCCAATAATATACATTTATTACCGTGGTAGCATGAAATCTATGGGATTTAGAAGCATGAAGTACATTTTCATAGATTGAAGCTCTGAATAATTTTCATAACTGTTTCACTTCAATTAACACCTCTGACAGCACATGAAAGATATTCAGTTCAATCAGAAATCAATCGTTTTCAAATTTATAATATCCTATAAAAATGAATTTTAAAATGCCGTACTGATACAAAATATTTCTTCATATTACTTTTCAATTATTTATACTATGAAATGACGTTTATCTTCTCCAGCAAAATCAATCCAGCTTTCTACTTACTGCTAATGTCGAAGAATAAGCTTAAGAACATTTGTATTCATATTCTCAAGTGTATCTATATATAGTTGTCATAATTTCTGTATATTTATTCGTCAGAAAAAGCTACGGTGTAGTGAAACGCGTTACGAATCTCAATTATTCAGTAAAATTCCTAAAAAAATATTACTTGTTTTTGTTATTGATAATGGAATTCTAATTTCTAAGTAAAACCCCTTCCAAATTCAAATGTTGAAGAAAGCTGATAGCGGATTTTTGGCTTTGTGGTATTTTGAAATAATACCAAGAATCCCAATTACATTGGGAGTCAATCTGAGGGTTGAGGACACATAATAACAGTGGAGAATAACAATGGACCAGCAAGCAGAGCAATCGAGAAAGGTCAACGCATATGGATCAAAGAGGACATGAAGATCCAGTATAACAAGAGGGACGTTGCCAACATATATTTGAAGGTAATCCATACAGAATTATTGTTCAGATTGCACATTGTTGAGTAGGATATATTAGACTCTGAATCCAGATACGATGTCAAAATTTTAATTCATAAAAAGTTTCAGTAACAACCGAAAAAGTTGAAAATTTCTCCACCCAAACCTTCCACTAAAAAATTTTCAGACCTAAAATCTTTTGACAGATTAACTAATTTAGCTGATACCGATTTTTTACAACCACATAAGATCTATTAGAAAAAGGATTAAAAAATAATTCACATCCAAAACATACTGAAACTAATTCTGAACAATTAGGTATTAACTCCGAAACCATTCTCAAAAACTCCAAAGATAATTTATTAACCAAACATCAAACAAAAAAAATCATCAGAGAAGACTTTTCGAAGTTACCACCTAATTGCAATTCCGATTATAAAATTATAAGTACAACTCGTGAAAATAGTACCAATAACAATATAGTATTTACTAGAGCAGATAAAGGTTTCACCGTCATCGCGATAAGTAAAACCGATTATATTTCAAAAACTGAAGATTTCTTAACAGCCGGAAACTATATAACATCAACTGAGGATTTCAGGAAGAAGTTAAAAACGCAATTTCGACAGCAAAATCAGTAATTACAGACCACGAAAAAAATAAATTCATTAACTCCAATCCACAATCCCCCGAATTATATTCGTTGATAAAACTTCATAAACCTAATTACCCTATTAGACCTGTTGTTTCTTATGTAACGGCAGCCACTTTCAAAATGCCTTAACGACTTGCTAATAAAACATTGCCATTTTAATGCTGAATTTTCGTTCAAAAATACATTCGATCTATTTGCCAATATTAAAGACGTTCCTAACATTCCTCCGAAAGATACGTACTACTTTTAAGAGTTTAAGAATTATTCGAAAAAAATCATGTCAATACGATTATTAAATCATATATTCTTTCATTGTTACAAATTTGTTTCGATTAAAATTTTTCCACTTCAATAACAAATATTATACTAGTGAAGACGGCTTGATTTTGGGCAATCCGTTGAGTACTTTGTTAGCAGAAATATTCATAAATAATTTATAGAAATTAATTCATAATCATCCACTTAGTAAATATTGTTTATACTGGTATCGCTATGTAGACGAAATCATTATTCGCTTCACAGAAACAGATATACAGTTGAAAATTTTCGAGAATTATATAAATTGAATTTTTAGACGTAACAATTTGGAATGAAAATGGAAAACATGTTTTCGAAATCTACCATAAGCCGTCACATACAGATATTATAATACATAACTCTTCGTGTCATCCGTATCAATATGAAATGTCAGCATTCAACAGTTTTATTCATCGATTGATTAACAATCCGTTATCACCAGAAAATTTCAACAAGGAATCAAATTCATTTAAACAAACAGCTAAAAATAATGTTTATAATCCCAAAAAATAAACAATATCTTGAATAAAAACAAAGTAGAATCGCAATAAATGAAGTTTACTACGTTGGCATTACAAGTGATTCATTCTTGAGTAGAAATTATTTCAACATATCTTCCCAAAAACAATAATAGCTTAGGTAAATATATAAAACACAATAAAACCAAATCAGATAAAATAATAAATCAGGTGTTTATAGATTGAATTGCTATAACTGATAATTCTACATTGGTAGAACACATAGAAATTTCAATATTAGAATATCGGAACATAAATGCAGTTTTTCAAATAAAAATCAGGTTCGAATTACGCGAATCATCTCCTAGAAAATAATTACTCTTTCGACCCACAGATAATAAATATTGGAAAAGAGATCTTTGGGAAACTTTAGAAATCAAGAAACACAAACACTCATTACTCATAAATGAACAAGTCGATTTGAGTCTTTCACCTCTATTGAATATCTTCAGGGAGCAATCTATTCCTTAATTTTATTGCATATACCTGTCATCAATAACCACTTAAGAAGGAGAAACTCAATAAACTTTCAATTACTTAAGAACATTTGTATTTATATTCTCGATTGTATCTATATATAGTCGTCATAATTTCTGTACATTCATTCGTCTGAAGAAGCTACGATAAGGCGTTATCCATTACAACCCCAGAATGGGTGGTAAATGTGAAATTAATTTATCTTCTGTCCACTTTTTAAAATTTTCATGTTTCATAACATCATGATAGTCCGCTGATTTCGCTTCAGATTCGAATTTTAAAAACGAATCTGGAAGGAATCCCAGCGCACTGACAGCGTGAGTTATAACCAATTTTTTAATTTTATCCACGAACAGAATTATCTTACCACTGATGAGAAGTAGTGCGGTTAGAATTGAAATATATGTTTCATCAATATGAATATTTGGCCCATTTTCTCTTTTATATATCCTGATCTTTTTTAAATAATCTAGTCGTTCAGTCCTTATATCCAGTGATTCAACTAATTTTTTTTTGCTTTTCTGACTTTTGTTCCACCTGTAATCAATAAATTGCTTGAAATTTTGTGGTAACTGTAAATATGATTTCTAATGAACTCATCTTTTCCCACTTCTATTTGAGTTTTAGGAAAACTTCGCCGTCTTTTTAGGAGGATTTTGAAAAGTCCAGTGCTTCACCAATTAATACACCAAGTCCTTCCTTTTTCATTCTTTTCACCGTACTTTACTATGGTTTCTAAGATCGAAGAACCAGTATAGTTTTTGATTGTTTATTAACAATACTATACAACCTTAGTTACTCCAAGAGTATTTGTGCCCACTACTTGGTATGACACAATACTAAGGTTAAAATTATTAATCTGTATGATCAATATTGAAAGATAGCTCTTGATGTTCAAGAGACAAAATGTTACTGAATGTTTATGCTATGATTACTCCAAGAGTATTTGTGCCCACTGCTTGGTATGAATCCGTTGAATACTTATGATCAATAAAGATAGCACTTGATGGTTCAAGAGACAAAATGTAACTGTTTGAAAAAAAATAACTGGTCAGTTGAAGTTACTTTTATGCCTTGGCTTGACCTCGTAATGACAACTACCCACACTGGTCATGGCGCAGATGTAAAAACTCTTAATTTAATATCTCTCAAGAAGGGTCAGAACATTGTACAAAAACGTGACAAATACATCATTAAAGGGCAAAAATTGAATTTGTAAGAAGGTTCTACCCCGCTGGTTTGATGGTTATAGTTATTACCCGAAAAACACATTTATTGGTTTACGCAGGGTAGTACCTTTCTAGTATCATACTATATATCTATAATAACAATTTACAATGGAATATCAGCTGATTGAAAGCAATAGAAAAATCCTTTGATTCTCAAGCGGCGAAGTGTTGCTATACAGGGTTGTAGTTAGAACTGAATATACCCTAGCATATACATATAAATGCTATGCTAACTTATACATTTTACATTAAAAACAATGTTCAATTCTGAACATGCAGATATATTCATTTACACACAAGATTCATAACTTGGTTTATTGGAAAACTCAAACCATTACACGCTTCATTTTCCATAAATGTTATTAACCCATTTAGCCCTACTGTGCTTTCAAAAGGACTGAGGTTGTCAACCTCATTCGTTTCGAATAAAGTACTCGATTCTAGATGGCGCCACCTGTATAGCATAACTACTGATCTATCCAAACGAGTTAAGACACGCAACCGTTACAGACGTAGAATTTATTTGTGATTAACCAGTGTTGAAGTGAAGTTTAATTATATCGATCGAGATGTCCAAGAGGTGATGAGTAAATTCTTACATTTTTGTAGAGTATGATTTCATTTCATCTGATATCTGAGTTTAACAGAGTCCGCCGAATATTTCTATCTGCATAACCACACTTTCTTTTCATACTCCGCCAAATACGAGACAATATAAAAGACTGTCCTTCTAAAGGGACAGTAGATTCATCGACTACCATCGAATCAATTGGAATATTTATGCATATAATGAGCAACATCACTGCAATGATAATACAAACCTGGATTTGAAAGACAAATTTTCGAAAATGCGATCACTTTTTGACATTCTGAACTAAAAATTTTTTTAATAAACCCTCCTTATCGAAGAAAATCATAGTATAGACGAGTCAATGTTACCATATTTTGGTCGTCACAGTGGAAAGCAATTCATACTTGGAAAACCTATCAGATGGGGATATATGTTTTGAATTGGTGTTTTCCGACTAGGTTATATAGTTCATTTTGAGCCATACCAAGGTTCTTCGAATACGCTGCCAGATAAGTACAAATGTATGGGTCTTGACGCATCAGTAGATTCACAATATACCGATATATCGAAAAATATGCCCTTTGAAGAATTTCATTTATACTTTGACAATTACTTCACCTCCCTTTCGTTGCTCAGAGAATAGAAATTGAGGGCCTAAAAGCTACTGCTAACTAACTAAACAAAAAATCGAGGTTATTTTGCGCATACTTTGGCGGATGACGAAATCATCATCACCAAATGGAATGACAAGATGTTGTGAATGTAGCATCAAATGCTTCAACAGTGTTTCTGGTGAATAGAGTTTTCTCAAACTGGGATGAAATATATTTATATAGATCAACCAGGTTTGATAAAATCTTACAATGAAAATATGGGAAGGGTGGACCGTGGCGATCACAATCTCGGTGACACTAGAGTTAGCATTAGGGGAAAAATGCTATTTTCTTTCATATGCTCATTGTATTGACATGGCTGTGCAAAACTCTTGGCGCTTACATAAGTACAACGGCGGAAAACTCGTCAAAGTAAAATTCAGAAGATCTATAGCAAGTGAACTATTATAATCTAACAAGAGAATGAAAAAGACAGGACCTTCCACAGCTTCTAGAAATTTACACGAGTTCTCACGTTCTGAGAGATCTGGCTTATGTCATTATTTATAATAACAATCAGCGACGATGTGCACTGCGCCATAAAAAAGCAAACTTTCTCTGCCTAAAATGTGATGTAGACTTGTAGCCAAACGATTGTTTTGTTTCTTATCATACTATTTAATGTTAAGATGTTCATTTAATGAAACTGAAGACATTGTTCGAAATCAATCGATAATTTCATATGAGTATGCTATAGTACTACTGTCCCTTTAAAATGACGCATAGTTTCGACCAATAGCAACACTCGAAAATTCAAAAAAATGGCGCATTATACTTCATCGTTCCCCTTTCAACCTCAATCCACGAAAAAAGTTCCATTTATAAAAAAAAACGATAGTTCAGGGTTATATGGGTTAACTCAAAATTGATTTTCTTACATTTACTACTGAGACGACCCAGAACCGGGATCTATTTTTTTTTGTTTATTTGCTAAAACTATCCATATATTTCTTGTTTTTGTCTAATTGAATTTCATTATCAATTGTGATAACTGTATTTTGTGGATCTGCCTGCATAACATTTCATGTTGTTCACCTGAATTCACAATCACAGTGAAGGGACGGTCATTTGCCAGAATGATTCAATAATTTTATTTTAAATTCTCAATATAGTAAAATATTACGTATTCTTAAAGCAACTTAAAATCACCCAAAAGCGTAAATATCGAGGCGAAGGAATTTATCTAAACTCAGATAAGAAATCCAGCAAAAACAATATTCGACTTTAAAATCAAAGGCCGTTACGCACCCTTTCGTATATACACGATTCCACACATCTGGTATTTTCTAAAACAGCAATTCCCACGTCGTGACGAAGAAACGCGTTAGTGAAAGACTATGTAACAGGTACTTAAGTACCAAGGGCAGAGGGAAGTGAGGATGTAAGGGCTGCTGGGTATATATAAGGATCACGATCGCGACGTTAAGGGATCATTATGATTATGATTATTATTGAGTTATTTTTCGTCAGATGTGCAGTTACTCTTATAATTCAGTTATTCAGTTTTCGAAGCTCAGTGAATTTACTCACTCGTGTGAATCAGAATTAAATTTAAGGTTAATTAATCGTGCGTAACATAAGTCCAGAAGAATGGAAGACGCAGATTGTTCCTCTCCGAGAAGCCGGACAGGGAAAGAAGAAGCACCGTTCCCGCTGTGTCCCACAGGTGATTACTTTCTGAATTTCCTTCAATATTTCTGTTCACTATTTAATCTTTACGAATTTCCTGAAGTATATGCTACGTAATTTCTGAACGCACTGAGGACGAGTTGAAATAATAATTTCTCAAATTCCAAATTATTTTCACATATTTTTTTTCTTCTTGGCAAATGATCTATTTGAACTGCACTGACATTTTCTAATATTCATTTTGAAGAGTTATTTTCATAGACTTATTTAAAACCTTTGCTTTCGTAACTTGGTAGAATTTGAAATGGTCTGAATTTATTTTATATTGATTTCCACAGTTGTTTTAACTTGACACATTATTTTGAAGTATACTCAGATTCTTTAGTATTGATTTCAACATTTGTTTATCAAACTGGCAACATTATTGAAACGTAATTAAGCTATTGTGTACTGATTCCAATAACTTGATAACTATTTGAATTTGAAATGTTATGAAGTTTAATATTAATTCGAAACTTTACTTTTATAACTCAGAAAATTGATCTCAGTGAAATGTTACTTAACCATTTTGCCAGTAGAAATCTTTTGTTTATAATCTGATTAACGATACACTCGAATGTGAGAACATTTAATATTGATTCTTATCTTTGCTTCTATAAATGGGCCAATTATCTATTTGGAATATCATAATCCTTTTATTCAGTATTTTTATTCATCTCATTTTATAACTTAGCAGAACATACTTAAACAGTAACGAATATGTTTATATTTCATTGTATCTAACTATGGGAAGATCTTACTTCTTAATTATTGATTTGATGTCCGATACTCTTAAGCTCAATAAGGGAACTTTCCCTGCCTACGAATAATATCATAACTCATTAGTATAAATAAATGGCTTTAGGGACGATACGCATGTATGAACCCACAGGCATTGAGACTTGTATGTTGTCGGTATGAAAGTTTTGAAGAATGTCAGAGTTGGTGGAATGTATGTGACGTTTGTGGTACATACATGTGTATGATCAGAGGGCATGATTCCCTGGTTGGCAAATCCGCGATATGGGAATAGAATATGATCCGCAGTCAGTGACACAATATAATAATAATAATACTGCCCGTTGGCGCCCAGTTGAGCAAAAAGAATCACGTATGGCTTTACGGGCTTACCTCTAGTTCCATATATTACGTTTTAATACTATATGAATTTCTGAATTCGATTAAAAATACGCGAGCGCATTAACGCTTGCAAGCTGTCAGCTGTGGACGTGTTCCTTAGAATTTTGAAAGAAAATCTTCCAGAGTTGTGAGTATCAGGGCAACGACCTCTTCAGAAAACATCATATCATATTACCAAAACCCTTAGATCGGGTCAGTTACCACTCATAAGATTGGTGAGGGCCGGTTAGGTCTGTCTATAATAATCTCATATCCGAATTCCATCCAGAATATGGATTGAGCCGATTAAGCCTGTTTATAATAATTAAATATTCCAACTTCCACTCGAAATATGGGTGAGGACCAATTGGGTCTGTATATAATAATCTAATGTATCAACTTCCAACCAAAATATGGGTGAGGGTTAATTGGGCCTCTAGCTGAATGATCTGATATTTCATTAAATTCATTAAAAGACGCCAAAGAATGCAAGGATAAGAATTTAATACAAATGCTACAAAGATCAAATAGACATTGTTCCGAATCAGTTTTTGATTTTCTAATTTCCTTACTTATAGTTTAAGCGACGAAGAATTGGTCGTATCACATCAAACCTCACATAGAAGAACTTGAGTAGGTTGCTTCAAATATAAAACACAACAAAGAAAAGGGTCCTATTTTGTATAAAAGAATTTCAAGGCAAATTCAGGTACTAGACGACCACATGGCTTTCATTTGACCGATGTCAGTCGGTCTCAGGTGTAATTAATATGGGGGAGAAAATAAGATAATTCAGGTATTGCAATTTACCCAAAAACGAGGCATTTTGCATCGTCTTTCATAGACCGGGGTTGGGGGTGTCTTACTACCAAACACCATTTTCACAATAGATCTTTCATTTGACCGATGTCAGTCGGACCCAGGTGTAATTAATATAGGGAAGAAAATAAGATAATTCAGGTATTGCAATTTACCTAAAAACGATGCATTTTGCATCGTCTTTCATAGACCGGGGTTGGAGGTGTCTCACTACCAAACACCATTTTCACAATAGATCTTTCAAAACTAAATACTTTGACGAAATCTAGATTCACAAAGAGAATGAGACGCTATGCTACTGATAACTTTTAGATGGCAGTAAGCACCGCGTACTAGGCTGTTCCTAATTTCGAATTTGCACCTCGTATGACCTTGAGGGATCATTTTAGAGCTCGCGTACTCTAGACGATGAATCGCTACAGTGAACCATGTTATAAGTAACGGCTGTCGCAGAAAAGATTGAGCAGTCAGTCTGATATTTGTGCCAGCAGGAAACCATCCTTCAATAAATTCGTTGCGAATTACAAAACAGTGTTTCAATAACAAAAAATTTCCTCTCGTTTTTATAACAATATGATCTCAAAACCATAAAATGTTAAAAATGACAACCTACCATATCGATAGTGGACATATTTTTATAATAAATGTAATGACTTCTCAATCCTACCGCTTTATAAGCTTAAATCACACACTTAATTGAGGTCAGAACTGGGTGGAGTGTGTTCAAGTTGAAATTCGTGTTCCTACAAACATCCGAACCGATTCCACACTAGTAAACATCCTGTTCTAACGTGCATAGAATTAATTTGGAATTGATTCCAGAACAGTGAGTTCCGTTCTAGTATCTAGGAAGGAACTGAGTATGAGTAATTTGGAGTATTCGCACTACGGATCTTTTTCTCAGATTCCGTTGTCAGCTTTTCAGTTTATGATTCGACGCAGTCGAATCGTTGAATCGAACTTAGAACTACTTGTTCATACAAATCCCTAATAATAATAAAAGCAAGTAATGTGTTTTTGGAATTTTACTTGATAATTATGATTCGTAACGCGCTTCACTACACCGTAGCTTCTTCAGACGAATGAATGTACAGAAAATAAGAATGAGAATATAAATATAAACGTTCTTAAGTAATTAAAAGCTTATTGGGTTGATTCTTCTTAAGTGGTTATTTATGACGGGTATATCCAATAAAACTAAGGAATAGATTGCTCCCCGAAGAGATTCAATAGAGGTGAAGGGCTTAAATCGACTTGTTCATTGATGAGTCTACCTGAGTGTTTGTATTTGTTGATTTCTAAGGTTTCCCACAGATTTACCTTCCAATATTTATTATCTGTATGCAAAATTTCAAACTGTGGGTCGAAAGAGTGATTATTTTCTAAGAGATGATTCGCGTAATTTGAATCTGATTTTTTATTTGAAAAACTGCGTTTATGTTCCGATATTCTAATATTAAAATTTCTATGTGTTCTACCAATGTAGAAATTATCACAGTCATTGCAATTCAATCTATAAACACCTGATTTATTGTTTTTACCTGATTTGGTCTTATTATTTTTTATATATTTGCCTAAATTATTATTAGTTTGGAAAGCTATGTTGAAATTATTGCTACTCAAGAATGATTTCAGTTTCTCACTTGTAATGCCAACGTAGGTTAAGGTGTTGAATTGTTGTTTCAATTTATCGACAGGGTAAACTTCATTAAATGCGATTCTACTTTGTTTTTATTTAAAATATTATTTATTAGTTTGGGATTGTAACCATTATTTCTGGCTATTTGTTTAATCAAATTTAATTCTTTGTTGAAATTTTCTGGTGATAACGGGATCTTAATCAATCTATGAATAAAACTATTGAATGCTGACATTTTATGTTGATACGGATGACACGACGAGTTATGTATTATAATATCTGTATGTGACGGCTTATGGTAAATTGCGAAAACATGTTTTCCATTTTCATTCGAAATTGTTACGCCTAAGAAATTTATCGAATTATTGCTTTCTATTTCGGTTGTGAATCCAATTTATATGATTTTCGAAAATTTTTAACTGTCTATCTGTTCCTGTGAAGCAAATAATGATATCGTCTACACAGCGATACCAGTATAAACAATATTTACTGAGTGGATGATTATGAATTAATTTCTCTAAATTATTCATGAATATTTCTGCTAACAAAGGACTTAACGGATTGCCCATAGTCAAGCCGTCTTCAATAGTATAATATTTGTTATTTGAAATGGAAATAATTTTGATCTAAACAAATTTGTAATAATGAAAGAATATCTGATTTAATGATAGTATTGACATGATTCTTTTCTAATAATTCTTCAACTAAGTAGTACGTATCTTTCGGAGGAATGTTGGGAAATAGATTCGTAACATCGAAAGAGATGAGTTTGGAATTAGGTGGTATAATGGTATCTTTGATATTGGCAATTAGTTCGTATGAATTTTTGACCGAAAATTTAGATTTAAAATTGCAATGTTTTATTAGCAAGTCGTTAAGGAATTTTGAAAGTTTGAAAGAAGGTGCCGTTACATAAGAAACAACAGTTCTAATAGGGTAATTAGGTTTATGAAGTTTTATCAACGAATATAATTCGGGGGATTGTGGATTGGAGTTAATGAATTTATATTTTTCGTGGTCTGTAATTAATGATTTTGCTGTCGAAATTATGTTTTTAACCACTTTCTGAAATTTTGCGGTAGGATCCTTAGTTGATGTTATATAGTTTCCGGCTGTTAAGAATTCGTCAGTTTTTGAAATATAATCGGTTTTACTAATCGCGATGACGGTGTTACTTTTATCTGCTTTAGTGAATACTAAATCGTTCTTGGTACTATTTTCACGAATTGTTTTTATTATCTTATAATCGAAAATGCAAGAGGTGATAATTTTGCATACAGATAATAAATATTGGAAGGTAGATCTTTGGGAAACTTTAGAAATCAACAAATACAAACACTCAGGTAGACTCATCAATGAACAAGTCGATTTAAGCCCTTCACCTCTATTGAATCTCTTCGGGGAGCAATCTATTCCTTAGTTTTATTGGATATACTCGTCATAAATAACCACTTAAGAAGAATCAACCCAATAAGCTTTCAATTACTTAAGAACATTCATATTTATATTCTCATTCTTATTTTCTGTACATTCATTCGTCTGAAGAAGCTACGGTGTAGTGAAAAGCGTTACGAATCATAATTATTAAGTAAAATTCCAAAAACACATTACTTGTTTTTATGATTGATAATGGAATTTTATCAAGTAAAAGCCTCCCAAATTCAAAAATCCCTAATAGTCATTTGAAATCCTTTATTCTTGAGTGCACTGTGTAGATTTTCTCAGAAATACAAACACACTGTATCCACATAAATATTATGAATTATGAATGATATCACAAAAAAACTTTTTGGATTTAACATAATATTTTTTGTATGAAATTGAGGTTACGGATGTTTCGGAAGAACTTCGTAATAGACAGGTAGTGACAAGTGGAATGTTAAAATCTATCACATGGATACATAATTCTTACAAACTGTGTCATAAATACAGTTGCCCAAATATCTATAAATGGATATCCACGATGTACAACAGCTTTGAATGATTGTTATACTGTACCCAAAAAAATTGTCCCATCACCCTCTTTTACGACAGTACTATATAACTTTTAGGTTGGTCATTCAAGAGTCGCTTGGTAACTTTCAGAAGTGTGAAATAAGAAGATATCATTCAGAAGACATGAGTTTATGACGGAAAATATCAACAATTTTCGAGTTAATGAAAAATTAAAAAATTCTACCATCTTCAAACATTCGCGAAGAGACCAATCAACTAGCATCGAATGGTTACTAATCATTTTCAAAATCGTGTGTTTCCTCCCTGGGCCCTAATTACTTCCAGTATACGTCTCGGAAGCCCTCAAACAAATTTTGGATGTACTCTTGAGTCACAGTCCAACGTTGCTGAATTTGCCAACCCATGTTGTCCCAAACATGTTCTATGGGATTCAAGATCTGGCTGGCCATCTTAAAATATCAATTTCGGCAATTTGCAGAAATTCTGTAACTACTGTAGCTGCATCAGGCCGAGCATTATCATGCATATGAATGAACTTTTCGCCAATCAATGGGCCAAAGGGTACAACAAGGATATCTGCGATGTATCTGGCCGCTGTCATTCTTCCATTATTCACTAGGACTAACTCAGTTCGACCATGGGAAGAAATGCCTCCCCACACCATTTACTGAGCCCCCTCCGAAGTTTTCGGTTTGCCTGATATTGCATTGCTGATACCGTTCCCCAGGTCGTCTGTATACAGGCATGCGTCTATCATTTGATACTAGACAGAACCTGGACTAGTCGGAAAAGAGAACATACCCCAATTTGCATGTTCCCTATCAAACTGAAGTCTTGCAACTGGATACTCTATAGTGAGACGCGGGCAAGTAGAAGCCACCCTTGGCCTGATATAGTCTTCTCTGAGCCTGTTTCTAACAGTTTGCAATGAAATATGCACATTTCTGGAAAGTGCAAGTTCATTCTGTAGCATTCTAGCCGTACAGTGCCGAACTCTTAGTGCAGTTAAACGAATCCAACGATCATCAACTGGTGTTGTTATCCGATTTCTTCTCTGTCCGGTCCTTCTTCCATATTCCCCTGTTTCGTGGTACCGATTAATTGCTCAGGAAATAGTGCTTTGGTTAACATTCAACAAGTTAGCCACGTAACGTTGGCTTCGCCCCTCCTCTAGAAGTGTTACAATTCTTACCACTTCATGATCACTCAAATAGCGTCCAGGACGTTCAGCAGCCATTACAATAAATTCAAAGATTCGAAAATCAACAAGAAACACAGAGAACTTGCATTAATTTAGCGTGAAAACTGAAGAGAAATTGAATGAATACCGATAGTCATATAAACTCATTCTTGTTTCAGACGTGTTTGAGATCATATGGAAACAAATGTTACTACATAGATAAGATTTTTCCCCTCATATGTCCAAAAACATTTGTTGACAAAGAAACTGCGATCGAGCTGATGAATGTAATGAATGTAAAAATGTATCCATCCAAAATCGCAATGATTTTCGCTTGAACATAAAATCATAATTATAGAGACCACGGATGGTAAAAGCATCAATGAAATTGGTAATTGACATTATCACCTTCTATTATATATGAAGAAATTTCAATAACGATTTTGAGAAGTGTGTGACACTCATCAAGGCGAATATCAGCGTTAACCACAATAAAGGGCGTGGAAACCTAACAAATGGAGCTAATGAAATTGTAGAAGTTCTACAATTTGATATGATCCAACGTCGCCAATATGGAGAATTATCGTTGGACGCATGTCAGAAAATATCGACAAGAGATTTAGAAAAGTGCCAATACAAGTTATTGTTACCACCAAAGTACTTTAGGCATATTTCGAACCTTTATTCGATTACTCATCTGACTTCAAGAGCAATGCGGGAAGCTGAAACTGGAGCCTAGAGAAACTCTATTTTTGAAAGAGAAGGAGTTCCTACCCTTTCCAGGGACTGCTACTATATAAATACTAGATAATAAATGATCAAAACACAAATGGAATTTTATACTACGTTTTACTACTAAAAACAATTAAATTATATATCAGACAGTATGTAAACCAAGTAAAAGTTACGTCAAATATAAATAAATAGGTAGTTATTTCAATTTGGAAAAACCTGATATCAGGTCTGTATTTTCAGCATTGATTAAAAGTGATGACTATTTATTTTGAGGTTTGAATCAATTTCACTTTTCTATTTGGAAAAGTTATTTGCGAAATTTTCACATATCTGTCTAAAACATGATAGAACGATGAATTTTTTGAATTTATTGGTTATGACAATTGGAATATTCAGCTATTGATATGTATTTATTTTATATTTTCACACTTTTCTCAATTGAACCACCATCAGGACCAGTGTAGTGAGCTATAGTTCAAATATTTCAATTTTTTTTTCGAGATTTTTCAATGGTAAAGGTAGCGAAAATGCTTTTTGGGTCATTCTAAATTGAAAGCCGAAATTTTATGTGAATATGATTGATGGAAATCCTTATTATTAAACATACACACAACCAAATTTATATGGAATCTCCCGATATTTTCAATAATACCTCAAGGATTATGGAAATTTCGAAGAATTGTTAGAATTCATCCTTTCTAGATATTTCAATTGAAAAAGAAATAAATCAAGATTCATTTTTAGAAAGAAACAAATGAAAGAAAATAAGAGACTCTTTCCGCATGTAGCAAAAAAAAAGTAAAAATTGTTTTCTCACGGAGTAGGTGTTTTTTGCCTCGGTCTCAGTAGCTTGTGTTACCTGCTCTTGTCCTGATACAAGCCTAAATCCGTCTAGGCGTGCTTTGGATTAGGTTTTCGACCTCCTCTGGGGTGATATTCTGCTACTCTTCTGTGGCGGCTTGGATGAGCTGTTGTGGGGTTCTTGGATTATCTCGACGCGATCCAATTTTTCTGTTTAGATTATCCCATACTATTCAATAGGATTTAGGTCTGGAGTGCGAGCTGGCTGGTCAACAATAGCGATTCCCATCGAACGAAGTCTTGAACGTATGGTTTCGACTGATCCACTGATGCCTGTCGCTTCCAGAAATTGCCTTTGGAGCATGGGGTGCGACGCAGTAGGTAGGGTCTCTCCTTGCAATTTGGCACAAAAAGCGGTCTCGTTCTTCAGAAGTGATCTTCCTACGACTTCTTTTAGGTCTATTTTGCAGAGAATGCAGCTCCACGTATCGGGCGTAGGTTTTCGAAATCACCCTTGTGATACCCTCATTGTGGTCGCTTCATTTCTCTGTGTTACCCCTTCTTCAACGAGAGCAATTATTCGTCGCCTCTGCACTTCGGAAAATCCAACGTAAGGCATTTTCAATTATGATTATTGGCTTTTTGAATTTCGAAATTCATAAAATTCAAATCACATATAATTTGGTTGTGTGTATATGGGCTAATTTAATTAATCTAGAAGCGTAATGAATCCACGTAGACAAATTGAAGAAATCGGTGGGAGAAAGCTAGGGATATTGGGAGGCGATTTTTTGGCGGAAAAATTTTTTTAGATAGCACACAATTTTTCGGAGAGATTGAGTCTTTTTCCGTACGACAACGCCCGGATCGCGTCCTAGCTACATCCAGGGCGGCGCTTGGATCTCTTACCGAAAAAAAATTAGATCCTTTCGGAATAGGATTACCCTTCTTACCCGGTCAAAAATTCGAAAGAACAGGTCTCCCAGAGGATTTCGAAAAATAATCCATTCCATTTTCTCTCGAAAGGTGGGAGGGGGTGGTGTTTTCTAGCCTGGCCGGAAATCGCGTTGCGGTTTTTGAAGAAAACGCTATCCGAGAATACTTTTATTACCATCGCGTAGTCTCATTTCGATATTCCAAACCGTTCCGGAAAAATCCGAATCCAAATTGGTCCTTTCCGAGCATCCGCAGAAACCTTTCGAAAGCGTATTTCTTGATCGCGATATCCCCGTTGATATATTTTTCGATATTTTCCTATTTGGAACTGCATGCACTTCTTTCCTATATCCAAATCTTTCACAGTGATTTGTTAGAAAAATTATTTTATGTTGAAGTTTTAACCATTTTTAAATCCTATTGCTCACTTTTCTACCTGGACTGTTATAAATTAACATTCGTGATTTTTAGGCTCATTTGGATCACGAAAGTTAAGTATGGTATGGGGAAATCAAAAGTTTGAGACCCTTGATTAGAACTCGTCGAAGTCCCTGATTAAAATAAGCTTTAGGAAGTAATTAAAATTTTCTTGAAAATTTGGAAACAGTTTTTTACGGTTATTTTTATTACTTATTTCACTGATTTGGCTGATGACAACTGGCAGAATATTTATCTGGCGATCTTGAAAAAACTTTTATCATGCTCGAAGAATGATGATAATGAGTTGTTTTAAATTAGTATAAGCGTTCTTGATAATTGAATTTCTATGCCTAAAGTGTGATTAAATGACATTATTTTCGGATGTATGCTGAAACCCTTCATTTTTATACTATCAGCTCAATTGGAGAAAGTTGATATTTTGAAAGAGTACGTATCACTTTGAGTTTGAAGTAGAGAATACTCGTAGCTATTCTAACATAACAATGTAAGAGGCAATATACAGGGATATCCACCGGGACCTTCCGTTAAAAACTTTCTAAGTTCCAATTACCATATCAAGCTGAAATTTTATACGCGGCCATAACTAGCGATTTCCAATTGGAGTGAAATATATTCGAAATGATACCATTTCCGGAAGTGGGTCATCACTTTGTTATTTCAAGTGGCAATCTACCTTTTTCATTATACATCTAGAACCAACATTTGAGCAAGGCATAAAATACCCAAGTTGTTGGCACTTATCTGTCAAAACTTTTGACAGATTTAATTATTTTTGTCATACACTAGATTTTTGAGGAACATTTAAAAATATTGTATCTCGTAGATTTTTGCACTACAGACACAATTTTTGCTTGGGTGAATAGAAGAAGGATCAAGGAATTTTTTTTGAGCAATCTACACATGTCAAATGTTTATTGCGTTGTTTTGTATGATTTTTCAATTTGGCCTTTTTCAAACAGCAATCAATCAATTTGTTCAAATTGCACGTGCCAATTTTTATATCGCCATCAGATGAAGCGTCAAATTTCAGATGGAATTGTATAAGCATGTACTATACCCATCTCTTATAGTTCCGAAATAATTTGGGAATATATTGAATTTTGATGATTTTGCAAGAACCAACAGAAAATGCTTTGAAATATTTGAATCAAGTAGCTGAACTGGCTACGCTCACCTGACAGGTGCCTAAAATTAATGTACTTGTCACTTCGTTCATTCGAATTTGATATTTCAACAAGAACTGTCGTTATTTCAGATTGAAAATATCCAAAAATACAACATATTTAGAATAAAACCACTGGTTATTCAAACGAAAATATATTTAATCTTTTTTGATTCATTTTAAAATGTCAAAAGTAGTGGGTAGAAATTGCAGGCAATTCAATAACTAATTTCCAAATTTACCGTCTATGAGTAAAATAAAATTTCGAAGCATCAGAAGCAATTTTCTACAATTCGGTTGAATGAAAATTGAAGGAACTAAGCGAAAACCAATCATCGAAGATAATGACATTAATACGAATAAATGATAGCAAACATAATAGGAGATAACTAAATTACGATGTAAATAAATGCTCAATATGGGCCCCATTTCGCTCGATACACTTGACAGCTCGTATACGAACATGATGAGTTGCCCTCCTAGTTTCCTCATGATCAATATTACGAAAAGCATTATAAATGCGCTCTAGTAACTCTTATTTACTTCTTACAGGAATAAGATACACTTCACACTTGAGTTCGGCCCCATTAATGAAAATCAAGGGGCGTCAGGTTCGGAAAACGCGGAGGCCATAAATTTGGTCCCTGATTACCCCACCATCTATCCTCGAACATTTCTGTTAGCTGCCGATCTACAGCTCGTGTTTTATGTGCTGGTGCACCATCTATTTGGTAATAGCAATCCCTCAGAATGTTAAGGGGGGGTAATCCATCTAAAAAATTTGCTAATGTTCCTCTCAAAATTTCCAGGTATCTTTGTCCATTAAGATTTACCTCATAAATGTGATAAGCCAACAAATCATTCATTAAAATTGCAAAAACGTTCACGCTGAATTTATTTCGGAAATCAATAACCTCAATGAAATGTGGATTTTGTGTGGCCCAAAAATATCGATTTCTCCTGTTTGTTATTCCACTTTCATTGAACTCGGCTTCATCAGACCATATAATTTTTTGCAAAATTGTCGCATCTTCTTTCTTCTTCTTAAGGATCCTTTGAATGGAAGTATAACTCTATCCAATATCCATTGATGCTAACTTAATGGACGCATGTGGATTGGCACGAAAATACGCTCGCGTATTAATTTTATTGTCGTCCTCCTCGAGAATTGGTTTTCTTCTAGTTTTTATGTATTTTGTTCCTCCAAATTGCAGAAAATTGCTTCTAATCCTTCGAAATTTTGTTTTACTCATAGGCGCCAAATTTGGAAGTTGGTTATTGTATTGCCTGCAAGTTCTATACACCACTTTTTTACATTCGCCATGAATAAAAAGAGATTAAAGGTATCCTCGTTTGAATAATCAGCCATTTTATTATCAATCTGGTGTTTTTCAAAATTTTCACTTCAAATTACCAACAATTCTTGTTGAAATATTAAATTCGAATGAACGAAGTGACAAGTACATTAATTTTAGGCACCTGTCACGTGAGCGTAGCCAGTTCAGCTACTATCAAAGATCTCTGCCTCATCTATTTCTTCAGGAACAATGATTTATTGACTATCACCAAGATAAGTGAAATTAATTGTATATAGAAAAGAAACATTTGGTGAAAAATTATATTGTAACGCTAGTAGTTTTTACTGATAATTTTAACCCTGAATTAAATATCTGAGTAAAACAACTTGACTTTTTCTTCCAAGATCTCAGGGACGAATTTTATTGAATTAGAGTCTCATTGCTCGATTTTTCTATGTGCTTACCTAGTGGGGTAGTTACGTTTCCATCATTATATCGAATAGCTATACAAAAATATTCTGGAGTTTTTAGTAAAGAAAAAACAAACAAACTAAATACATCTTCAACATGTGAAACCCATTCCATAATTAAATAAAACGAACTCCGAATACTCAAATCATATATCTTTACTGTACATTCCTGTAATGCATTGGAAACAATTTTTTTCATATGTCCACAGCAACTTCCTCGGCAGTTACCATTTTTCTACACTAATCTTCCGGAACATTGTTGATTTCTTGTGGCTCTTGTTCGCAAATTTTTCCTAATTTTTTCTCAAGTGCATCCATTATTTGTAGACCGATGGAATGAGAACGGTCCTTAACATTTCCTATAAAAAATGGTCCTACGGCATCGGATCCCAGCTGCGTCGCACTATTCATCCTGCTTGTCTAAAACGTCTGAGCACAAGATTACAAATATAAATCGCAAAAGATCGATAGTTTTATGGCTGATATGGCGAATTGCAACGCTCCGCTGAAACAAATCTCATCTTATTAAATGAAAATGAGGGTCGTCCGAGAACATGATTTTACGACAGAAATTAAGCTTATTGAGCAATTTGTTTGATATTTATACAGAGAAAAGATAGAAATATGAATTCTTCATCATTTTCACTCTTGAAACATCAACTCTTACCATATAATACATAATAAAACAATATATTTTCCGAAGTGATATGACTAGTACTCAGGGAGTATTGTCATTCTTAGGTTATAACACAAACTTGTCTTTAATAATAGCCGCAAGAGACGATTTGTCCAATTATGAAAAAATCATTTTAAATTTGATACTACAATTCTTCTAACGATAACCTCAACCGATTAGTGGTGGGGCTCGAATATCAAAAAGTAATAAGTAACTATTTCACAACTCTCTCTCACTAAATTGAGTACATTATTTATAATTGATCAAGATTTATTTCAGTCGGACCGCTCGAACATCAGAGTGCTACGGAAAGATATTTTGGCACAGTCCGTACTGTTTGCTGCCATGGCACAAAAACATCAGGTTGTCTCATTTCAATCAGACCTACAGACCATTCGTGCTAACAGGAAGTCATTTAAGGGTTTACTTGTAACGTCTGTAACCTTGACACCACAACAACCGTCAACCAATTTCTATTGAATGTGATAACGGTTTAGTTCAGTTCCTCTGCCTCGTGACTAAATTTTTTATGTTGTTATTGTCTCAGGAACTCAGGACTGCAAATTATAATATCCTCTAAGTACATGAAACAATCTAGTTCAAGATCATATCCTGAAATCATATCAATAAACGACTTAAATGTCGCAGAGGCATTGCGCAGACCAAATGGCAAAATACCTCGAATAATAGCTCTCGTTGAAGAAGGGGTGGCAAGGAATATAGCGGCCACAATAGGGGTATCACAGGGGTTGATATCAAAAACCTACGCTCGATACGTGGAGCTATAATCTCTGCAAAATAGGCTCGAGAGAAGTCGTAGGAAGATCACTGCTGAAGAACAAGACCACTTTCCGTGTCAAATTGCAAGAAGAGACCCTAGTGCCTCGCACCCCATACTCAAAAGGCAATTTCTGGAAGCGACAGGCATCAGTGTATACAGCAGAAGGCCCTTAAAAGTTCCAGAGCTAACCAGACAACAAAAAATCAACAGATTTAATTGGTGTATCGAGCAACAAAATTGGAATATTGAGCATTGGTGAAATATTCTTTTTTCGAATGAGACCAGAATTGGTGTTCGATAAGATGACCGTCAGATTCGGGTTTTATGGGGTCGTGGAAGACAACCTAGACTCCGAGCAGCAAGACAAATTGCAAAATACCAAGGGGCCAGTGTGATGTTTTGGGGTGGCATTATGCTGGGGGGCAAAACAGATTTGATTTCGTTTCCTGTGAGTGAAACGGCTAGAAATTATGCGGACCTAGTGCTGGAGCCCATAGTGAAACTCTGGCGAGGTGACCAAGGTGAGAATTCACTTTTATGCAAGATACCATACCAGCACCCCAGCGCGATACTATCTTGAAACAGAGGGAATCGTTATTTTGGACTGGCCAGCTTGCTCTCGAAACCTTAATCCTAATGAACATTAATGGAATAATCTCAACAGGAAAATTAGATCGCGCCACGATAATCCAAGAACCATACAACAGCTCGTCCGAGCCGCCGAGAGTGGAAGAATATCACCTCAGAGGAGGTCGAAAACCTAATCCAAAGCATGCCTAGATAGATTTAGGCGTGTATCAGAGCAAGAGGAGGTATTACAAGTAATACAAGCTAATGAGGTCGAGAAAAAAACCATCTACTCCGTTAGAAAACAATTTTCAATTCTCTTACTACATGCGGAAAGAGTCTCTTATTTTCTTGTCTTTGTTTCTTTCTTGAAATAAACCTTAATTTATTTCTTTTTCCAAACGAAATATCTCAAAAAGAATCAATTCTAACAATCCTTCGTATTTCTGAAATCCCTGAGGTAATATTGAAAATATCGGGTGATTCCATACAAATTTGATTGTGTGTATAAATTAATTAAACCCCATTACAAAATCACTTGAGACCAATCCGCAAACCGAACAGCCGCCGCCGCCCCCAATCCACAGAATGACAACACCTCTCAGTACAAGTTCCATCTTCACTCCGCGGCTCCGTAACGGCTAAGTGGAATACTAAAATGTAAATCGGCTCTTACATTTCAACTATTTTCAAAAAATTGTCAAATGACATTACAAAGAATATTGCAGTCTCAAATCACGCTAAGTAATTTGGTTAAAATAAACATACTCCATTCCAACCGCCGCTGTTTCAAGAGTCAACATTATTCTCCTCAACTTTTTCACAAACAGTGACGTGCTATTTAGTTCTTTTAAGCTATCTGAAAACTATCCAAGGCAAGGTAACTTTTAGTAACTGAATCCCGCAATCCAACTTCTGTTCTGACATGCTGGAAATAAGTTGAGTATTTTGTTCGCGTATTATATTTATGAATAGAACTTCGTAGCACGAATTCCGATATACAGTTCAGTTTGAAATTTTTTTCTTTACTATAAAAATTTGTTTACATTGTGCTAGCTTCTAAAGGTTTTGCAATGGCAGTATTTTGAGTTCATTAAAAATAAATTGTGATGTTGTGTAGTCGAAACCAAAGGATATTTTCATAAATTTTTTTTGAAGTTTTACAAATTTATCAAAAATTGTGTCCGAAAATGTGCCCCAAATGTTGATTAAATATATTATGTTGGACAAACATTATATATAGATTATATACTACTTCCAAGAAACCCTACATCTAAATAGAGCTCCCGGCAACGGAATCATCTCATCTGCCATATTCTCAATTGGGACAGATGAGCTAATATTCGAAAATAACCTTTCCCAATTGAAAACTAAAATCCTATTCAGACCTAAAATTAAATTCACATCACTCTAATTTAATGTTAAAAATCCAATAGAGAATTTAAGTAAATCAGGAATTCATAAGTTATCATGTCCAGACTGCAATAGTTTCTACATAGGTCAGACTGGTCGTTCCAACAGAATCAGATTTAAAGAATATCAAACTTCATTCCTTAAAAATGAACAAGATTCAATATTAGCTAACCACTACATCCAAAATGGCCACCTCTTGTAGTAGTGATGAATTGAAGGTAGTACATATTGCCTACATAGTTACCGAGAATCAGTTCAAATTTTCGAATCATTTTTGAAATGAAGAACGATCAGACTGATGAATGTAAATCCCTTTCGATGTCTTCAAATAATAACTTCCTTTCAATAGTTGTTAACTACATACTTACTATCTGGCTTTTCCAAATCCAAATGAAGACCTATTCACATACACACAACCAAACTTATAGGAAATCACTCGGTATTTCATATTATTGATTGTTTTTAACCATGGATCTTTCACTGCTTGTGAGGGATGAAGTTTTTTGTTGTAAAAAAACTGGATAATATTATAAGAAATGTTGAATCATCAACACATGTTCGGGATATTGTACTCAGTCGTCACTGAGATTTGAAACTGTGAGTTTCAAAATTTGAAATAGCCTGGAATCATAATTGAAAATGCCTAACGTTGGATTGTCCGATGTGCAGAGGGGTCGAATGATTGCTCTCGTTGAAGAAAGGGTAACACAGTGGGATATAGCGCCCACAATGGGGGTATGACAGAGGATGGTTGCAAGATCAATTTTGAAGAACAAGTCCGCTTTTTGTGCCAAATTGCAAGAATAGACCCTAGTGCGTCGCACCCCATACTCAAAAGGCAAATTCTGGATGCAACAGCCATCAATGTATCAGTAGAAATGATACGTCCAAGACTTCGTTCACGGGGTTTATACAGCAAAAGGACCTTAAGAGTTTCAGAGCTAACCAGACAAAAAAAATTAACAGAAATAATTGGTGTATCGAGCACCAAAATTGGAATATTGAGAATTGGAAAAATATTTTTTTTCTGATGAGACCAGAATTGGTGTTCGATCAGATGACAACCGGGTTCGGGTTTTAAGGGGTCGTAGCAGACAAGCTAGACTCTGAGCACAAGACAAATTTCGAAATACCAAGGGGACAGTGAAATGTTTTGGGGAGGCATTAAGCTGGGAGGCAAAACTAATATGATTTAATTTCCTGCGAGTGTAACGGCTAGAAATTACGTGGACTCACTGCTGAAGCCCATAGTAAGACTCTGGCGAAGTGCACACGGTGAGAATTTCACTTTTATGCAAGATAATTCTCCTCCGCATACCAGCAGCTTCGCGCAACATTATCTTGAAACAGAGGGAATCGCTATTTTGGACTGGCCAGCTAGCTCTCCAGACCTAAATCCTATTGAACATAAATGGGATAATCTCAAAAGGAATGTTAGATCGCGCCAGGATAAAATAATTTATTTCTTTTTATAAATGAAATATCTCAAAAAGGATAAATCATATCAATCCCTCAAAATTTCCGAAATCCCTGAAGTAATATTCCAAATATCGGGTGATTCCATATAAAGGGTACTCTGGATTAAGATTATCGAAATCCGCTAGTTCCAAAAAAATTTTTTTTTGATTAACAGTTTTGAGGGTTCAAAAAAAACTCAAGTCAGGATATTAACCCCTAACGCCCACCCCCATCATAGTCCACAAAAATCAAGTTTTTTACATTTTATTTTTTTTAAATCATTTGAGTCGACCGAAAAATCTGAAAAAATTCAGAGAGGTGTATCTTTGGATGACAAATACACATGATTCTTTTTAAGAATTATTAGAGCATTCTACATAACTTAAAAAAATCATTAAAAATTTTTTATCATTTTTCCGAATATCGAAATAAGCCGGTACAGGTGCAATTAATTTCGACGTAGAATGATGTATTTTATTGCGAAATAATTTGTGAATTTTTTCAGATTTTTTTGAGAGGTGCGCCACCTTCAAGAACTTGAAAACCCTATTTTTGACCATTTTTCATGGTGTTTTGGTCATCCGAAGAGGTCCAAAGGCAAAAACTAGCCTAACTCTGATTTAAAATAGTGATTCTGAGTAAAGGAACCTTTAAGAGTTTTTTCGAACTTGTCTGAATGATCTACCATTTTATAAAATGCGAAAAACCCCGTTTTTTCAATTATTTCCACAATTCTATTTTTGAATATTCTCGATCATCGCAAGAGCTCCTGTGGGAATGTTTTATGTGCAAGCTCAACCGGCAGAGGGCAGCTGGGTAACAATAATGGGACGGGTATTTAATATATCTGAATTTTTCGTAGCTATATGTCTACAATATATATAGTAATATTATTTTCCCTAATTTGTATAGTATATAATAAGTTCCAACATCGATGATTTAGATTTTATTCGATGAAGGCTTTTTCATTCTTCAATAGAATGTTCTAAAAGTCCCACCATTTCATGAAAATGCATAACCCCGTATATTCTTTGATTGTTGAATTTGATATATATATATATATATATATATATATATATATATATATATATATATATATATATATATATATATATATATATATATATATATATATATATATATATATATATATATATATATATACGCGAAGCGCTTTAATGGTACTGGGAAGTATAAAATAACAATATATTTAAATTGATATTTAATATAGAATATATTTTCAAAAAACAATATTATGTTTGTTTGTTTTCCTTTAACGTGCTCTATTTCTGCCTTTCGGCTAACGACACGCCGAGGAATTCTGTCACCTCACTAACTCAGGAATTTTGCCGAACCCCTCTCGTCTCGAGGGAAGGGATCTTTAATGTCCAACACATCTCTGTTAGACAAGACCGACAGCTTTACATCTCCTCCGAAAGATGGACACTCAAGCGATTCCCAGAATCCGAAAAATGGCACCGACTTTGTGGGGATTGAACCCTGGTACCTCTGCGTAGGAGACGAGCATCATATCCCATACGCCACCGAGCCGGCTACAATATTATGTATTTGAAAGTTAATCAGTCTTCATCACTATCTTCATCTATTGCAGTAACTACTTCTTCTTCAAAATCAAAAATATTTATCAAATGCTCTGCAGGTTTAATTATTTTCGATAAATACCTTATGTGCGATAAATAATATATAAAAGCTACAACATGAGAGCAGCAACCGACGGTTCTTTTGCAGTTGACACAATAACAACAGTATCGTTTAATTCCACTGATGCTGATTGAATGTGTCTGATACTGAATATAACGTTTATAAGTTTTTCTGTTAATGTGCCTCGATTTTACTTCAAACCTAAGAATATTAGATTGTTCTTTTGCATAACTTAACTGCAAAGAATTATCTTCTTCCAGCATTTATCCTAGATATGATATCCTGCCTGGGTTATTATTTTGAACCCCCAAAACAAAAATTTTTGAGGAACTAGGGGATTTCGACTATCTCAACCCAGGATACCCTTTGGTTGTGTGTATATTTCATGAGACTTTGTACTCGGTTTTCATAGTGTCCGACGATGAAAAAATTGCGGTAAAAATGATCAATTGATTTAATTTATTTGTAAGTAATAAAAACATAGTAAATATTTCCATTTCTGTTTTAGCAAAGTTAAATATTTTTCAGTTTAGAATAAGTAAAGTGTTCTTCAACGCTACATGCGATAAGATGACATCCATTTGTTGTATTTTTGTATGTTCCTCGTACAAAGTGAATCAGGTGACTATTTTAAGCGAGGAATATTTTTCTACTATTAAATATAATTAGTTTACTCAATTCATTTTATGGTGCCTCTTCATACGACCTAATTTCTTCAGTCCTTATAATCTCGAAATATGAAGCAGTATGCAAATGATCTGAATATTTATGCTCAACATACGTGCCGTTCCCTTGAGCCTATTTGTATGCCCTTAGTTATCTCCGAGAATAAACAAAAGGGAATATTGATTTTAGAAATGCCAACATCGATAGGGTAATTAAAATTAAACCGTTTGGAAATAAAATTTGATTTACGATAGCAATATTTTAGGCTCTAGGCCCAGACAAATAAGAAACTGTGTCTTGAAACAACTGGAGTAAAAATTGAAGAAAAATAGTAGAAGCGCTCCATTATTTCAAGAATATTTCCACGATAATTCATTTAATCGAAAATATATCTCCAGAAAACTCCTACAGTATAAGTTTTTCTGAGTAAAACTCTTTGGAATGGATTTCAGAGAGAAAACCTCAAATATTTGCACATTGTCTTTGAGAGATCATTGTGGTGGATTATAACTTCAACAATCTAATTTTCTTGAGAAGAGATAATGTTTCCAGTCATCGGATGTATTATATTATTTAATTTTCGGAACGATCCAACATATTCGTCACTCATATGGGGCCAAAATACACTGCGCGAATAAATTTCAATAATTCAAATAATTCAAATTTATTTTTTGGTAGGCAACTGAGGAGACTGGTAGTCATGAAAATATATCTGAGCAAGGGGGAGTTCGAGTAATAACTCCGATACATGACCCTTATTAAAGAATACCTTCGTTGAGACAACGATTCAGTACTGCTAGGTACCTTCAAATACAGCTTCGACAGAAAAATGGAGTGCAAATTAGCATTGAAACGATAAGACGACGTCTCAAGGAATTTGGGTTGATGTCTCATGTTGCAGCTGGAGGCCCACTTTTAACAGCAGAACATCGAGGAGACCGATTGAATTTTGCGAGAAAACATGTCAATTGGTTACAAGAAAACAGCGAGATAGTTTTATCTATAGATACGATCGACGTTCTCTAGTATACAGACGTCGAAATGAAGAATATACCTAGTATAACTTTATACCTACCTACGGTTATGGTGGAGGTTCGATTATTGGTTATTTGAAAGCCCGCGCTAATCTGGACATCAAAAATATTATAACCCTGAATGCTTAGAGATAGGTTATAGATGTTCTATAAAAATGTGTCCTACCATTGGTGGCAAACATACTTGAAATCTTTTTGTTAATACATGATAAGGCCAGACCCCACCAAGCTGGTATCTTTAGGAACTACCTTCAAGATCACGAAATCACATCAATGCAGTCTCCAGCACGAAGACCAGGCCTCAATCGCATCGAACTTGTTTGAGACAATCTCAACAGAAGTTCAAGAAGCCAGTGAAACCAGCCAGCTACCGCGATTGAGGTTCAGAACAGACTGATCGAAATTTGCAATGAAATGGATCAGAATGCACCAAAATTGGAATATTGAGAATTGGAGAAATATTTTTTCTTTCTGTTGAGACCAGAATTGGTGTTCGATCAGATGACAACCGGATTTGGGTTTTAAGGGGTCGTAGCAGACAAGCAAGACTCTGAGCACAAGACAAATTTCGAAATACCAAGGGGACAGCGGAATGTTCTGGGGTGGCATTAAGCTGGGAGGCAAAACTAATATGATTTCATTTTCTGCGAGTGTAACGGCTAGAAATTACGTGGACTCATTGCTGAAGCCCATAGTAAGACTCTGGCGAAGTGCACACGTTGAGAATTTCACTTTTATGCAAGATAATTCTCCTCCGCATACCAGCAGCTTCGCGCAACATTATCTTGAAACAGATGGAATCGCTATTTTGGACTGGCAGCTAGCTCTCTAGACCTAAATCCTATTGAACATATATGGGATAATCTCAAAAGGAATGTTAGATCGCGCCAGGATAAAATAATTTATTTCTTTTTATAAATGAAATATCTCAAAAGGATAAATTATAACAATCCTTCAAAATTTCCGAAATCCCTAAAGTAATATTCCAAATATCGGGTGATTCCATATAAAGGGTACTCTGGATTAAGATAGTCGAAATCCGCTAGTTCCTAAAAATTTTTTTTTGATTAACAGTTTTGAGTTCAAAAAAAAACTCAAGTCAGGATATTAACCCCCTAACGCCCACCCCCCATCATAGTCCACAAAAATCAAGTTTTTTACATTTTATTTTCTTTAAATCATTTGAGTCGACCGAAAAATCTAAAAATTCAGAGAGGTGTCCTTCCATTGGTGGCAAACATAATTGAAATCTTTTTGTTAATACATGATAAGGCCAGACCCCACCAAGCTGGTATCTTTAGGAACTACCTTCAAGATCACGAAATCACATCAATGCAGTCTCCAGCACGAAGACCAGGCCTCAATCTCATCGAACTTGTCTGAGACAATCTCAACAGAAGTTCAAGAAGCCAGTGAAACCAGCCAGCTACCGCGATTGAGGTTCAGAACAGACTGATCGAAATTTGTAATGAAATGGATCAGAATGCAAGGAGGTCAATATTTCTCGCCATGGGACGAGCTATCCGGTATAAACATGTTTCTGAGGATTTTGATCTTTTTCAAAACGTTTACATTTTGCATTACACAGCTCCACAAAAAAAATTCGAAAAATTATGCCAGAACCCAGACCAAGCTTACTTTATGTTTTTGGGTTCGCTAAAACCAAATCCGAGGTCCAAATTGCTCCATCACGTCAGGATTTTTCATAACCTCAAAAATCAAATCCAAAAACCATATAAATCAGGAAAACATTAACTTTCGGGCTTTATAATCTAATTGCAAACTGTTAGGAACAGGCTCAGAGAAGACGTTACCAGACCAAGGTTGGCTTCTACCGGCCCACGTCTCACCAGAGAGCATCGAATTGCAAGACTTCAGTTTGCAAGGGAACATGCTAATTGGGGTATTCCAGAATGGTCGAATGTTTGTTTTTCCGACGAGTCCAGGTTCTGTCTAGTATCAAATGATAGATGCATGCCTGTATACAGACGACCTGGGGAACGGTATCAGCAATGCAATATCCGGCAAACCGAAAACTTCGGAGGGGGCTGAGTAATGGTGTGGGGAGGCATTTCTTTCCATGGTCGAACTGATTTAGTCCTAGTGAATAATGGAAGAATGACAGCGGCCAGATACATCGCAGATATCCTTGAACCCCATGTTGTACCCTTAGGCCCATTGATTGGCGAAAACTTCATTTATATGCATGAAAATGCTCATGCAGCTAGAGTAGTTACAGAATGTCTGCAAAATGCCAAAATTTATATTTTAAGATGGCCAACCAGAAGTCCCGACTTGAATCCCATAGAACATGTTTGGGACAACGTAGGATACCTAGTAGAACACTCCAACAACTAGAAAATCTACTTCCTGAAATTCGGAATTCATTGACTCAAGAATACATCCAGTAATTAGGGCCCAGAGAGGAGACACTCGATTTTGAAAATTATTAGTAATCATTCAATGCTAGTTCACTGGTCTCTTCGCGAATGTTTGAAGATGGTAGAATTTTTGAATTTTTCATTAACTCGAAAATTGTTGATATTTTCCATAATCATAAACTCATCTCTTTTGAATGATATTTTTTTATTTTACACTTCTGAAAGTTACCAAGCGACTCTTGAATGACCAACCTAAAAGTTTTTATAGTATTGTCCCAAAAGTAAGGTGATGCGACAATTTTTGCGGGGAGTGTATTTAGAAGAAATAACCAGATGTTATTGTAGTCTGAACAAAATAAATTATACATTCCTGATTTATTTGATATCTCTATAAATTAAATAAGAGTGACAACTAAGCCATAATAAACCATATAATGTGCGTTACTACAATGCATTTATTAGTATAATTTTGGACTTCAACAGATATATTCGTACAATATTTACTCATGTTGGAACGGAAAGTTATAATGGAGGTATACAAACTCGAAATCTTTGCAGTCAATACATATCCGTTTCTGTAGTTATTACAGATATTACATCCTAATATATTTGATTTCTCTCAGCTACTGATTCACTCAATTACTTAAAGTTAAGGAACATTGGAATCAGTTAAGCAAATGTTTGGAATCACTGTTATGAAACGATAAATCATCGGCAAATATTTTGACGCACATTTCGCAGATTCTGTGCCGCGTTGCGATTATAATAATATATTATTCCGCGTTTCGAACTTGACTGTTCTAATTATTGATGGATTATGTGATGAATCGCTTTTTTGTTCTCATGAAGTGTTCTAGTTCGAAAGAAAGTATCGACAGCTTTAGAAGTGACGTTATAATCGAATATCGGAAAATAATGTTGGAAGAAGACACTAGAAGATCGTTGAATGGAAAAGTTATGAAGGTTATTGTCTCATTTGTGTTTTCACTTCAACGTTCATTAATTAAGACGCTTTCAAAGTTATCGAAGCCTATTAGATTTATGTATCCCTTCGGTCTAGATTCAAAAACGAATAAACAACAATATTAGGTTTCATTTAGAGTCAACGTTTTACCCTCGATAAAAAACTGATGATTAAATAAATAAACAAAACTGTTTCAGAGAAAGCACCATTATCTTATAGTTTAGGTTTTCAGTTAGTCTCTTGACCGACTGACTCTGTTCAATTCATTTTGAAATATAAAAATCTCGCTCCCAATTGTATTAAGCTTATATCGTGTTTTATTTAACAGCCATTTCATATAAATCCAATAAAGCAACATATTTTTTTCCACGATAACATCCCCACTTGGTTGAACTATCGTAATTATCACAAAAAAATGTTCGATTATTATAACGCCAGGCAGATAATAATACCCGATCCTCCTATTAATTTAGTCGGACGCAGACCTCAGTCTGCGTTCGACCTGCACAAATTTTTTTCAGAATGAAATCTGAAGAGGAATTGTATTAAAATCCAAAATTCGAGTTTGCAGGGATACGCAACTGTGTTTTGTAATGTTATGAGCAAAAAACACATTGTAGTCAATTTTTTTTTACATATCCACAACTATCAGTTACACATGTTAAGTTAGATGTTCATTCAGTCAGTTATGAAATTGCTAGCGTTTATTTGTATTGAAACTATTCTGGTTTGATTTTTTTCGCTCCACCCCAATTGAAAAGAGTCATCAAATAAATTGGATACTTTTTTTCAGGGAACAACATTCAACCTTTCGTATAATGTTAAATATGCTTCCCTGAAGGATATTCCGATCCACTCTTCATAATCATCGCCAACCAGGGCCACATATTAGTGGCACAATTAAGACCGATGAAGAGGAGCAACAGACTGCAGTATAACCCTAGTTTGACCTTGTCTGTGTTGCACACTCATTCCAACACCAAACCAAACTTCCACCTACTCGTCTCAATCAATTGGAACGTGTCAAGTACATGTATATGTGTATCTTGGCGCATTGTACTTCAAAATGTGAAACTAGTATGACTATACTCCACAACGTTGCGTACTGAATGTGTGAACATAAACTCGTATGGTATCAGATATTGAGATACGATGTACACCTGGTTAAACATCTAAACAAGCATTAGTGCAATATCTTAATTCGACAAACTGCATCCACCCAGTACTGTGTGTAACGTTGGCGCAAATAGTGGAACTAGTCTGGCTTCTTGAAGTTTTCTCTTTGATCTATTTTTTGTTTTCATCGTCTCCCGGTGGCCCTAGCAGCCGCTGTATCGGTTCATTGGAGGGCGTCAATTGAATATGTATACATATATATGAACTTGACAAGCTTCAACGGATTGAGACGAGTAAGTGGCAGTCTGTCTTGGTATTGTGAATTGGTGTGCAATACTCACGAGATCAAACGAACCCGAAACTTCAGTCGGTTGCTCCTATTCAGGACATCTGACCAGATTGTACCACTACTTCATAGCTCGACGATGATTATGAAGAATAGCTCGGAAATCAGTTCTTTCAAGGAATTTTGAAGTAGAGGGTGAACAGATTTCTACGTTTTGTTACTGCAGTTTTACGGTGATAATTAACAAATAAGATAGCTATTTTGATATTTCTATCATCATCAGACGTTGAGAAGTTGTGAGTTAAAACTAAGATACAGTTGTAGAATTTGTCTTAAATATAGGAAAATAGGTATAAATTATAAAGAGAGAAAAACATGTTTCTAATATTGAAATGTAGATAGAAATTCAAAGGTACACTTATTATTACTTGAAAATCCCAAATATTGGGGAATAGCATAGATTTTGTTGTCGTTAATTTTCAGAGATTCTAGGTGATTGAGTTTATTGCTTTTCGGAGCACGATGAATAATGTTGAAATTATCTATACTAGGGAAGCCGTGGTTGTTATCTATCCAATGCTGTGTGATGAGTCACTTTTGTTTTAACAAAAGGAAGGGTGATGTTCTCTATATCTAATACGACAAGATTTTCCTGTCTGGCATATGTATACACCGTTACAATCAGCGTAACACAGTCCGTATACTCCTGAGTTATCTAATTTGTGAGTTTTGTCTTTGGAATTAAAAAACAATTGTGACAATTTACATATAGGTTTGAAGGCAATTTTTATGTTGTACTTTGACATTTGATTTGCAGCTTGCTATGAAATTGGACCAAAATAAGTTGAGGGAGAGAATTTTTGAATATCGGTGTTCGGTTTGACATGGGGGTATATATTATTGTAAGCTAACTGTGTTCGTTTTTTAAGAACTATTTTGTCTACTATGCTAGGGAGTTTCTTTTCGGGAAATAGTTAAGTCAAAAAGATTTATTCGATTGTTTGTCTCTTTTTCTAACTTGAAAATGATTATTGGTTAGATATTGTTGATGGAATTCAGAAAAAGATCAAGTTGTCTTGATGTACCAGTGAAGCACGATAGTACATCATCAAGTTAACGATACTAAAAATTATTTGTGAAGCTGTAAGTAAAGTCGTAACGGTCGACCTGAAAATTTTCTTACTACAATTATTTGCAAACATTGACAATAGTGGAAAGTGACCCGTCTTCGCCATATTATTTTTACCCCGGAATTCATTGGAAATAGATTCAAATTAGCTTTTTCTGATGTCGAGTTATTTGGAAATTATGAAAAGTTTTGGAATCAGTCATGTGCCAATATCTCGGTTGTTTTCCATGTAATGTTGGTTTTGATCTTTTTGTTCAATGATTTTTGAGTCATAATGCAAACTTGCATTTTTTCAAATTTGAACCCTAGGTTACTCTTGATTTATTGAATAGTTTTTTATTCTCAAAAATATATCAGATATACACTCATTTCTTCATCAAGAACGTGTTTTCATGGAAAACCGAAAATTGCGTCTTCTTCTTCTTGGTGTGCCTTTTCCTCAATGGAAAAACCATCATCTGGAACTCTTCTCTATCACGAGTCATATGTATAAGTGTGCAAGTGCGTCTGATAGTGTACCAGTCGCGGAAGTTTTCAAGCCATAAGAATCTTTTTCGGCCAATATCTCGTTTGCCTTCTATTTTTCCCTCAATGATTAATTGCAACAAGTTGTATTTGCTGTTTCTAAAACTGTGGCCGAAGTATGCTACTTTTCTTTTCTTTATCGTGGTTATAAGTTCTTGTTCTTTTCCCATTCTTCTGAGCACCTCAGCATTTATTACATGTTCTACTTACGGAACTTTCAAAATCCTTCTATATAGCCACATTTCAAATGAATCAAGTCTTGACATTGTTCGAGTTTTTAACGTCCATCCTTCAACACCGTACAAAAGGGTGGACACGACATAACATTGTGTAGTTCTCCACCGTATTGCTATGCTCAAATCCCGGTTGCATAGCAGCGCTTTCATTTTGAAGAACGTGTTCTTGGCGATTTCCATTCTATTTGTGATTTCCATATCAGAATTCCATTCTTTGTTAAGCCAACAGCCCAAGTACATGAATCGACTAACTCTTTCTATATCCTGGTTTCGCACTCCTACATTATCAATTCTAGCTTTGATGATTACCGAAAGTTTGGTTTTTCTGATTTTTATATTAAGACCACAATTCTGGCTGACGTTATTTACTTTATTTAGTAACAATTAAAGGTCTTTATTTCTCATTGTCTGCAAGGAATACTGTATCATCGGCATATCTTTCATTGTTAATCGGTTTGCCGTTAATCTTTATTTCAATTTCCATATCCTCCAAAGCCTCTTGGAATATGAATTCAGAATACAAGTTGAAGAGAAGGGGTGATAATATACATCCTTGCCTGACTCCTTTCCTGATTTCTATGTCTGGAGATGCTCTGTGTCCAACTTGTATGTGAGCTGCCTGATCCCAATATAAGTTTTTAATAATTCTGTTAACCTTGCCATCCAATCCTATGTGTTTAAAGAGATATATCAGTTTGTCGAGTTTTATGTTATCAAATGCACTTTCATAGTTTACGAAACACGCGAAGACATTTTTTGGTTGATCTAGGCATGTCTGTGTGAGTACTTGGATAGAGAATAAAGCCTCTCTTGTCCCACAAGCGTTTCTAAATCCGAACTGATTTTCGCTAACATTTGCATCAATTTCCCTCCATAAACGGGAGTGCAAGATACATAGAAACACCTTTAGAGCATGACACATTAGACCTATTAGCCGATATTCCCTACATTTCTTGGCGTTGGCACTTTTAGGAAGAGGGATGAAGGTGGATTTCAGCCATTGCTCCGGGATGCGGCCAGTGTTATATATTCTGTTGAACAATTTCAGCATAACATCAATACTTTCATCGTTGAAAAGTTTCAGGATTTCAACGTAGACATTATCAGGTCTCGTAGCTTCACCATCTTTTGTCTGTCTCAGAGCTTCAATTGATTCATCCTTAAGAATTTCTGGTCCCTATAAGTTTCCCTTCGAGTTATTTATTGGATCTCTCTGGTCATTAAAGTATTCGGTAATATAACACTTCCAACTTTCGACGTCTCCTTCCTTGTCTATTATGAGCTGATTGTTTTCGTCTACTAGTTCTGTTGGAGTCCTACGTCTATAGATGTGTGCCATCTCCTTGATCTTTTTGTGAATATGGAAGCTATCGTGTTGATGTTCTAAGTTTTCTATATCTTGGCTTTTTTCTCTAAGCCATTGTTCTTTTGCTTTTTTAATCTTCCTTTTAATCGTTTTATGTAATTTATTGTATTCCGATATGTTGTTTTTGTATAATCTTCTTTCTTCCATTAGTTGTAATTGTGTGACTTTCCCAAATTTCTTGCTGATTAATTCAATATGATTGAATGTTATATTCAAAATAATGTTGATGTGCGTACTGCAGAACCTCAATTGGATCATTTTCCTGAGACGAGAAAACCTCATTCAAGTATAATTTGGGGATAATATTACATTCAATGTCACAAGAAAAGAATATGAAGTTGTTGATTGAGAAGATGCAACAATTAATGTAAAATGTGATGTAACTGGCAACTGATTGATTTCGAGCAGCCAATTCAAGTCGAGTCGATTCGAGCGCTCAGAAAAATAGATACATAACTTGAAGAATGAAAATATACCAGTTTTGGAGGAGGAGATTTCCAACGTCGACTCGATTCTTGCAATTGGTTTCTGCACAAATATGCAAAGAATCCGCAGTTTTTCCAAAAAATAATTTAGACTAATGAAGTTCACATCGGAAGTGATGGAGTATTCAATCGTCAAATGTATATTGGTGGTCGGGTGTGAACCCACATCGCCATATTAATATTCAATGTCAGAGCCGATATGGATTCAATGTATGATGTGCATTCGAAGATGATAGCGTATTAGCGAATGTGCTTATTGACGAAATCTAAATAACAACATTATCATCAATGGACATTTTGAAGACCTGTCTCTTTCTGAAAGAAGAAATATCTATTTTCAATATGATGGAGCTCTATTTCATCAAACTGTAGTCGTTGCAAATTTACTTCACTTGAATCTTGACAATCATTGGATTGGAACAAGGGGGGCCGTGAAATAGCCAGTCCATTCTCCAGATCTGTTGTCGCTGAGCTTTTACTTGTGATGATATATCAAGGATCTGTTATATAAAGAGCTAGTCGAAATATAACAGAGTTGAAACAAAAGTTTCAGATATTGTTCTACTTCGGTTACCGATATTCAAATTTTCAAGGCGTGTCGGAGTATCCTTAGACATTGTGAATTATACATACAGAACAATAGCAAAAAAATTTTAATATCTACATTGATAAATTCCATTGAATTTCATTTCATATAATAGAATATCTGCTTAGTTTTCTGTTTTAAAAAACGATTGCATTTAAAAAATCACGTACGGCATGGTAGCTTCGTTATTACACGACGATAGTACTTTAGCATAAAATTTGATAAAAAACTTGATAATTTATCTCAATGGTCTTTGCAAGAATTAAATTCTGAACGCCCATGATACGAGCTTGTTCTATTTAAATAGTTAATTTATTCCACCCTTACTACGTGATAGTTAATCATGATAATAATAAGTAATCGAACAATGAACCTTCGTTTTAGGATAATACATAGTTTAATTTCTTATTGTTCTGTTTACTTTACTAAGAAAAATTAGAGAAATACAATCATTTGTTCTTCATGAAAACTCGTCCTGGATGAATGATATTTATTTAACTATCAAAATGAGCATTTTCTCTAATTTTATCTAAGAACCATTGGCAGAAATTCAGTCTTGAAGAAAAACCTCGAGGAAGTAGAGTTTGGAAGCGTTGAATATGAAACGGGTACAGTAAAAAGTCGTGGAGAATCTTCCAAACTAGAACATGGGAATTATTCAACTGATTTCCAATTTTTCTTGTACACACATGAGGATTCAAATCAATACAATTCAAAACTGCTTCCTCAATATCTGGAGTTTTCATAGTTTGAGTTGCACCTTTTAAATAATTATTTGCAGAAAAAATACTAATTTCCCTCAACCTTCGTGTGGATTTTGAAAATGTCCGCCTGTCTGGTGTTACTCGATTTGGAAAGCGCACCTGATATAATCGCCTAGCTTTTGTTGTGTTTCCGACAGCCAGACCATACATGTAATGGATGTCAGCCAATTCGGTGTTAGTAAAATTTAATAATCTATTCGAGTAGACACTGTTGCAACTGTCAAAATAAATGAATAAATGAAAAAAATCAAAGCCTACTAGTCATTTTTTCAATTAGAAGTGCTTTCAATTCAGCGAATGCATACAATTTTTAATAATTTTTTGCTCGAGAAAGGTCGGAGATACGAAAAAATTATAAATGACAAAAATTTTTCAAAATTGAACGAAGATGGCGAGAATTCATTGAACGCAGATCAGTGGCGTACTGCAAAACAAAAAAGTTTGAAAGGGCAAAAGAAGACATGGCTCCGGAAAAGAAAACACCTTGTAGATTCTTGTTAAAATCCAGGACGTGTTATGATGGAGGCTGTGAAAAATAGCTTACATCCCAAATTTGGGCTGGATATCTCAAAAACTGCAGGAGTTATGAAGAAAAAAACAATTTTTTCCGGAAACTTCAACACCCTTTAGCTCAGTAACGAAGCTTTTGCGGATCTATGTTTATATGAACTTGCACGTAGATTTACCTTCTCAAGTTGTGACATACTATTATGAAACACCCTGTATTCTCCATGTTTCACATAGCTGCAGTAATGAAACGTTGAAATCGATCCACCCTGTACATGCAGTATTTAGAGAATGCATAATCATTGTGCAACGAAATTCGGTCATTCCATAGAAATATTTAATTAAATCTCATCACCGCTGTCGTAACCATTGGCGGCAACGATTATCTCATAAGAGATTATTAGACAGTAACTCGCGAAGTTTTGGACAATTCACCTTAATAAAATTTGCATTTCAATTGGAAATCTAAACGTCGTCTCGATTTCAAAACAAGTAAAAGCATATACTGACCTTGATGCTTAATATGCTATTTGCCTTACAGAAGCACAAAGGCTATTCGACTGAAATCATAATCCGTCGGTGAGCGATATTACGACTCACTAACCAACTATAATTTGAAGGTGCAATACAGTTTATATGAGCCAATTAATCTGACAATGGCGTACGGTTAACTCAATTTCGCATACTCCATTCTTAATATACCGATTATAATAGGACATAAAGCGAATGAGCCTTTGCAAGAAATGCAACAATATGGCTATAGATCCATCAAGTTTTGTCCAGTAAATTGATTGTTTAAACTTCGAGGGACAGAGGTTTTAATTATATTACATTTATGTGAAAACTTCATCACAAAAACATAAATAGAAAACACTTAACATTCTATAATTCATAAATTACAAACCAATTCCACTAGCAAAATATCAATATTGTTACTGAGTAAATTTAATTGATTTATGAGATAGAATACGTTTGATAATTTTTGTACAGTGTGTTCCATCACGGACTGTACATCCTCCAACAGTGAATAGGGAATACTAAGCTGGCTTGTTTTCGTTTCGTTTCTTTATCAAGTAGACTTAAAACAAGAATCATTTTGATTTTTGATTCGACGAACTAGACAACATGCATCACCTACAACTACGTAGGTATGTTACTTCATCGTAAGTATATTTGAACTCGGGTTTGCTAGTTAGTGAGGTAGGTAATTCCAGTTTTCTACCAAAAGAAGTTCGAAAGGCATATAATTCGTTGTTTTATGATAATGAGAATTGTAACAAAACATAGCTAATGGAATATATTCGTCCCAGTTTGTTTGCGATTCATTGATATAGTGTTTTAAATATTCTTTCAATGTATGGTGACTTCTTTCAAGACTACCATTTGTTTGGGGATGATAAGGACTTGCAAAAATATGTTTTATTTTAAATAATTTGTTTAATTCTTTGATGACGTTTGATGTAAAATCAGTACCGTTGTCGCTGAGAATTGTTTCGGGAATTCCAAATAAAGTTATGAATTTTAAGAATTCATCAGCAATCGTCTTCGCTTCGTGATTAGGGATGCAACATGCATAAGAATATTTTGTAAGATCGTCTTGCATAGTTAATATAAATTTGTTACCTAATTCGGTTAAAGGTAAGGGACCAACAATATCTAAGGCAATGCGTTGAAATGGTCTTTCGCTAGTTGTAGTAATTTCCATAGGTGCTTTACCTGGTTTATTGTTACGTTTGTTTATTTGGCAAGAAATGCAAGCTTTAATGAAGTTTTTTATATCTCGTTTCATATTGGACCATTTGTAATTTTCCTTTATACGCTTATATGTACGGGAGAAACCTGAATGACCTGAAATGGTTGATTCATGATTTTCTTTGAGTATTCCTTTGATTTGTTCCTTCGAAGTTGGTTTGATTCGTGGTTTGTTGACTAAAGTGATCGTTATATTAGTTTTGGAAAATAAGAAATCAATTAGTTCATTGAACATGTCCTGTTTCAAGTTGGGGTGTTCTTCTATAGGATTTTTCAAGAATAATTTTGTTAAGTGCTTTTCAGTCAATTTTGACTGTTTTGTAAACTGTAAAATAAGTCGTTATATGTTAATTTATCGAAATGGTTCAATTCAGCAAGAAGCAAAAATGATTGATATTTATCAGACTTTAATGCGAGAATGTCGAATTGGTTCGTGTCTTCTGTTGAAAGTTTATTGAAATCATAATGAGTGTTCAAATTTTCGAAATATGGATTTAGAGGGTCTAAATCTTTCGAGAAAATAAAGGAGTTTGGAAATCTCTCGAAAATATTTTCTTTGATAATTTCTATCGGAGGTAATTTTTGATTCACGTAATGATGTTTAATGAAATCGCTGTAGCGTTCTTCAGCTTTGTGTAAGTGAAAAATAGGTTGATTATCTGAATTATTTTCTGTTTCTGGATTTCTTGGCGAAAGCGCATCTACATTGGAATTAATTCTTCCTGCTTTGTATTTTATTTCGTATTCAAATTCTTCGATTCGTAGACGCCATCGTAAAAGCCGACTGCTAGGATTTTTGCAATTATAAAGATAGACTAATGGGCGATGATCTGTGAATATAGTGAATTTTTTGCCATAGAGGTAAGGTCTGAAATGTTCCACTGACCATACTATTGCTAAAAGTTCTGTGAATAGGGAATACTAAGCTGGCTTGTTTTCGTTTCGTTTCTTTATCAAGTAGACTTAAAACAAGAATCATTTTGATTTTTGATTCGACGAACTAGACAACATGCATCACCTACAACTACGTAGGTATGTTACTTCGCTCTGGTTCACCGTAGCAGATCATCAAGAAAATGAAACAAATGTATCTCATACAGGATAAATCCAACACCTGATATCCCAGTTCACGTGCATCGAACGTGAAAACTTCTAAGATGTCCACTTCTAACTTCAGGGTGCACCTAGCCAGCAAAACGCATCAGTATCTACTCCACTACAGTTTTCTCATATCACGAAAATGAATTCCTTTCCAAAGAGAGAACAAGCTATCGCCCTAAACTATATAGAGCCCTTACTATAAATGACTACGCTGAAGCTATTTCAGCGAAAGTAACTCAAAAAATATAACACATATGTCGCGCATATTTTGATCTTGATTTATCAAGTAGACTTAAAACAAGAATCATTTTGATTTTTGATTCGACGAACTAGACAACATCCATCACCTACAACTACGTAGGTATGTTACTTCGCTCTGGTTCACCGTAGCAGATCATCAAGAAAATGAAACAAATGTATCTCATACAGGATAAATCCAACACCTGATATCCCAGTTCACGTGCATCGAACGTGAAAACTTCTAAGATGTCCACTTCTAACTTCAGGGGTGCACCTAGCCAGCAAAACGCATCAGTATCTACTCCACTACAGTTTTCTCATATCACGAAAATGAATTCCTTTCCAAAGAGAGAACAAGCTATCGCCCTAAACTATATAGAGCCCCTTACTATAAATGACTACGCTGAAGCTATTTCAGCGAAAGTAACTCCAAAAAATATAACACATATGTCGCGCATATCCAACAACAGGGTGTGCATCTATCTAACGTCCAAAAACCTAGCTGAGCAGATCACTGAACAGAATAAAACAGTAACAATAAAAGGAATCGAGGTAGAACTAATGAAGCTTATAACTTCTTCAAAGAGAATAATTTTATCAAACGTTTGTCCCTCTATTCCGCACGAAATGCTAGAAGATGAAATACAAAAATTAGGTTTTACTACAGTTTCTAGAATGACATCTTTGAGAGCTAATTTCCTTGGAGTTTTTCCATGTGATGAGTTTTCGACGACAAATATACATACAATCGAACGAACAAACAGAGCTCACTTCATCTATAGTAGTAAATTATGAAGACGCGGACTATCAAGTTTTCATGACATACGACAGCCTGTCGTGTTTTATTTGTAGAGCTCCTGGCCATACAGCAAAAAAATTGTCCAACGATTATAAACAACAAAAACCCGAACTTTACCCAAAACGAAGAAGAATTACCAGAAACAAACATAAGTGAAACACAAATCGAAAATAGCTTCACTGCACAACCACAACCAACAAACAAGAGACCACCACCTATAACTCCCACAAATAGTTGAATAGAATCCCCTTTAGAGAAAGTCGTACATGATAATGGTTTGCCGAATGAAGACAATGGTACTGAAAGAAAGTGTAACAAAAACAAAAGGATAAAAACTCAAGAAACCACAATGAACAGCTCTATTTTAGAACAGATGAAATCAGTAGAAAATTTAATAAATGAATCTCCTCCACAGTTTATTTTAACATTCGAACAAATGAGCAGTTTTCTAGAAAACTACTTCGGGTCCAAGCACCCGTTGAGTATCGCCCTCACCTACACAAATAATATTCCCAAGTAACTCAACATGATGCAGATCATATACCCTCACTTAGAAGATAGAAAACTAACAAGTCGATGTACACGCATTCGAAAGAAAATACAACTCTATCTAAACGACACATCATATCCAATTGATTCCGATTCCGATAGTTCATTCATACTTTACATTCTCAAAAATAAATTCATATTGTAATGGAATATAAATGGGCTCCAAGCCCAATTTGAGAAATTAAACTTACTGATGAACAAATATAGTCCTCAGATTATATGCCTTCAAGGAAGAATATCACAAAAATATCAAAAACTTTCAACGTGTTTTCAAAAATAGAATCGACCATAATAAAGCCAGAGGCGGAGTGGCCATATATGTTCACAACTCGTTCAACGCCGAAGAAATCAAAATAAATAGGTTTAGAAATATAAGCTGCATCTGTGCAATTCATTCAGTGCAAATTCTTTATCTTTAACGTATATAATCTCCCAAAAAGTAATATATCTACTGAACCTAGCATTGTCGCAAGTTCCAGAACCTCCCATAATTTTAGGCGATTTTAACTACCACAACAACGTATGGGGGTCGAAATTTACAGACAAAGGAGGAAAACATTTGGAAAAATACATGGAAATCAAAAGCTTCATCAATTTGAACAACCGAAAGGGAACGAGATTCAATCCTATCACAGGAGAAACTTCGTGCCTCGATCTAACCTTTTGTGATCCAATTCTCAGTCCAGATATTATAATGTGGGATCCATGTGATCACATTTATGGGAGCGATCATTAGACCATCATTATTGCACATGCTTCCTCAGAAAAAGCCATAAATATTACATCTCCGTATAAACAATGGAACTACAAGAACGCCGAATGGGCACACTCCTTCATTGAAAATAAAATTCCAACTGAAGAACGCGAAGCCAACGTCAACCAGATGACGAAGCTTCCACAGATCTAATCCTTGAAAGCGCTAATATATATTCCAAAAATCGTACGACCTAGTCACAAAAAAATGTACCTTGATGGAATGAGGATTGCAAAAATGCGATTATGTAAAAATCGTGCTTTTTACAAACTCAAACGTAATAACACACAAGAAAATTTAATAAAATTCAAAAAAACTCAGAGCACAAGCTAGATACACTACCAAGAAAAGTAGGAAGCTATCATGGAATACCTAAATATCATCCATAACACTCTCTACAAAAGCATGAGAAGTATGGAACAAAATACGAAGGATTAAAGGGACAACAACAACCGGAACAATTTCGAGCATAACATCAGGAGGAAAAATACTCACAGAAAATTAGGATATGGCCATCACCTTTGCGGAACTATGTTCAGAGCAGTCAGATGACAAAAAATATAAACAAAAATTCATAGAACACAAACTCAGAATAGAAAATCATCACGTAATACTAAACTCGAACGCAACAAATGACTGCCCTCTAAACAAACCCATAACTTCTAAAGAACTAGAAATATCACTGAACAATAGCAAATTCTCAGCACCAGGTCCCGATGATATCCCTTATATTTTTCTTCATCACTTAGGAATGAGAGCAAAGAAATATCTACTCAAAATATATAATGCATTTTATCTGAATGGAGAGTTTCCAGGTAACTGGCATGAAGCAACAATAATTCCCATCCTGAAGCCGAATAAAAAGAAAACCGACGTTAAATCATATAGACCTATATCGCTTACTTGTACCATGTGCAAGATTTTAGAAAAAATTCTGAACCAACGACTGGTTTGGCTTTTAGAAACTTAGCACCTTCTTCCACAACAAAACGGTTTTCGCCAACAGAGATCGACAATCCACAATATTCTGTTTTTCGAAAGTCACATACATGATGTTTTTGCCTCACAACAAAAACTTAGCAGTGTTCTTCGATATTGAAAAAGCGTATAATATGACGTAGAAACACAATATAATACAATCCATGATTGACGTGAAAATTTCCGGAAACATATTAAAGTTCATAGAAAACTTCCTTAGCAATCGATATTTTCGAACTAGGGCAAACAACACATACTCAGATAGAAAGTGCCAAAAGAATGGAATACCTCAAGGAAGCGTACTCAGTACCACACTCTTCCTAACAGCAATTCAGGGTATCATCAATAAAGTACAACGACCGGTTGAAAACAGCCTTCATACTGGCGACCTACTTTTATTCGCTATCGGAAAGAACCTACGCACGATACAATTACTGATTCAGAAAGCTATAAAAGAAATGAAAGCATGAACTGCAGAAACAGGATTTCAGTTTTCATCTGAAAAATCTAAAATCGTAGTTTTCAACAAACATAACTCACGAGACAACATTCAACTAAAGAATAATGACGAACAAATAGAACAGAGGGAGCAAGTTAACTTTCTAGGTGTCATTTTCGACGAAAAGTTGAACTGGATACAGTATATAAACAAAGTTCGTCAAAATTGTACTCAAGGTTCGAATCTCCTGAAAGGTCTTTCACACTTCGACTGGGGAGCACATATTTCGAGCTTAACTCCAATTTACAAATGCGTTATAAGATCCAAAATTGATTACGGCTTGCTAGCATATAGCAGTGCTCGAAAAATTTATTTCAAGTCAATAAAGACAATAGAGAGCAAAGCACTACAAATCATTCTAGGAACTTTTCCGACTACCCCTACAAGCAGTCTGTATACCCTACTAGGCGAAATGCCTATTGAATATAGAATTGAACAAGCGGCCGTCACACACGTTATTAAGAGAGCTGCTTCCCCAAATCACTCAAACTTTAACCTTGTGTTTTCTGACCTTCATATAGAAACTTACGAGAGTAACCCTAATATCACTACTTCCTTCCTTCTCAAGCAAGAACTATGCAACCGAACTCCATATCCACAAACCTGAACTCCTCGATACGAACAACTCCACTATACCAGCATGGATCACCTCACCAACCCAGATCAACAGGGAACTTATAAAATTCAATAAATTCAAAATAAACCATCGAATTATGCGCAACACTTTCCGGAAAATACAAGACGAAAACCAAGACGCTATTTTCATATATACGGACGCATCTTCTAACGACAAGGGACGTACCGAAGGTCTGTCGATTGTTAGCCCCAACCATACGATTAAATTCAAAATAAAAATCAGCATCATCTTCATAGGAGAAATGTTAGCAATACACCACGCACTTCTGGAAATACTCAGAAACCAAGAATCCCAATCTCAGTACGTAATATGCACTGATTCTGTAAGCTCACTCCAAACTATCAACCAACTATATCCGAGTAATCCCATAGATCCACAGATTTCGACATCAGATAGCAACTAGAAAAAGTAATAAGAAAGTGAAATTCGTTTACCTCCCATCTCATATTAATACTGTGGGTAACGATTCAGCTGATGAGAGTGCAAAAGAAGCAGCAGCATCCCCTGAACTTCAACCCCAAAATATACACATAGGCGAAGTCCTTATATCCGACATGAAGAGCAGAATTCGAAATTTAAGTGTAGAACACTGGGAATTAAACGAAGCGAACAAGATCCCCTTCATTACAAAAGCTCTGGAAAAACCTACTTTCCCATCGAAAAGAAGAGACCAAGTGAAACGATATCGATTGAGAGCAGGGCACACATAGCAACATAAGAAAGACTTACAGTCAAACATGTGTTGTGCGATTGTAAGAGCTACTCAGTGGAACGTACCAGTGAAAAAGTGAACAGTGTTTCAGCCGTGGGAAATGACGAAACACTTATAAGAAACACTATCAACTATCTCAAACGTATAAATCTGTACCATGAATTATGATCTTATATTATGTCAAAAATAGATTAAAAAAAACCACTGTAACGTATAAGATGCTAATAACCCTCTGCGGTTGAAGCTTAAATAAATAAAAAAAAAACATAACTCCTGAATTGTTTTATCGATCCTCATCAAATTAAGTAGAAGTGTTCACTACATGCATTTGGATAACATTTTGGAAGAAACATCGAACATTCCAGAGCCATACTGATTAAATTAGTTTTTTCTTTATGAGGTGAAACAAACACCCTGTACATGATCTTTGATGAATTTTCATATTTTGTCGGAACCACGATGGATTTCTTCGATTACTAGTGCTCACCGCGAAACTGTCATACTTGCCGACGAAGGATACAAAACTAGCAATTAGTAGTTATTTTGGTGTTCACTGCGTACATGTTACAATATTTTTGCAGGCGAATGCAGTATTTCAGAGCAATACTCAAAATATCAGTTTTTTTTCTTTGAGAGGTAAATGAACAATGGAATTTTCTGAATATTCGTATTGTCTCAGAACTATCTACTAGTTTTTTAGAGTTTCATCATACTAGCAGTCTAATGAATAGAAAGGTGATTGATAGTCGATTTTCGGATGAAAAAACACTAACAACTATTAGAACACAAGAATAATATTTTTAAATTTGTTAGGAAGATTTAAATGGAGGCCACTAATAGTTAAAGAACACTGGAAAACTTAATTGCACTTTTCGCCTGATGAAAGACTTGTGTCACTTGATCTCTACCAATTTCACGTCGCTGATTCTGAATATAGCCTCATTTATTATATAACAGCTGTTGTTTACGAGTTATAGGTTTCATTACAAAAAACACTTGATCACCGTGATAATTTGCAGTTAAAACAAAAATATTGATTGAACTTGCCATAATTTGATATAGCATCGTCAAGAAGAGTTTGTGTAAATGATTGAAATCATTTTTGGTTCATGCGCAGAGATTATATTTAATGAATACCGATCAAATGTCAATCGCAGGCGGAGATCGACAGGAGATCTGCTCGCCTACGTAACTCAAGTTTGTACATCAACGTTGGAAAAACATGGGGAATCTAGAGCAGTAGCCCTCGGCATCTGTAAAGCCTTCGATAGGGTTTGGCATGCAGCCTTGTTGAATAAACTTGCTGCATATAGCTTCCCGAAAAATTGCGGGGTTGGATAAGTAGCTTTCTTTCAAATAGATCAATACCTTGTTTCTGTTGCAGATAAACGATCTTCTGTCATCTACAGAGAACAAGATCTTCGGTTTTGCTGACGATTGTATCATGGTTTCGTCTTTCAGTTGTCTGCGGCCGATTACAGCTGCAGAATCAAATAGTCAGAGATGTCATCAAATTAATAACTTAAACTCTGACTTACAGAGAATATATGAGTGGGGTCAATTGAACCTGGTGAGCTTTTTTCGAGCAAGACGCAAGCATCTACATTTTCTAGAAAGGTTCCCTCTGAAGAACCTCCTCTAATAATGCGAGGCCAACAAATTGCATCCAAAGATTCGATGCACCTTCTCGGAATAATGTTCAACTCCAAGTGTTGCTGGCGTGAACATGTATCAGCAGTAGCTAAGTCGGCATCAGCTGAACTTAGTTTTCTTTTCAGAACCAAGCGATAATTCACGTCTTCCCAGCTGTTGCTTCTATATAAGACGCAGATTCGACCTGCTTTGGTATATTGTTCCTATGTATGAGGAACTGCGCCTAAACATTCGTTGCGGATGTTGGATAGTGTGCAAAAACGGGCTGTGTGCCTCATCGACCATCCGGAAATCGCACGCGATCTCCAACCGCTGGCTCTCAGAAGACAAGTTGCTGACCTTTCTCAGTTTTACAGATACTTCCACAGAAGATGGTCCAAGAAGATGAAAGATCTTGTTCCGAAAAACTTATTTTTTGCCGCAACACTAGGCTGTCAAGAAACTCTCATCATATGGCGATACATTTAACGACCCCTCGAACCTGTCTCTAAAGGAGTTCCTTTGTTTATGGGACCGGTGAGCTATAGAACTCGCTTCCGTCCAACATCTTCCCAACATTCTACAATGTGGCCCTCTTCAAGAAGCGAGTAAACAGACACCTCAATTCCTCCCAGGTGCCTACACATGTGGTGTAACAGGTTCGCCTAATCCTGTGAAACACGCATTAAAAAAATGTGGTACGAGTCCGTAAGTGAAGTTTACTAAAATATCTTTAGGTATCCATTGGAGATGCGTGATAAGCTCTTTGAAAGTTTTGTGAAACGTTGAATTTATACGTTTATGGATGATCTGGAAAGATACCGTTAACCACCATAATGACTGTTTTTTTTGTTTGGTGAATATAAGTAGAATTAACCAATAAAATCTAGCCAAATGGAAATATTCTTCCATACAATCGGCACATAGACGCATTCTGAGTCCTAAGACTTCCTTTGTACCTCAATGTTGCACAGCAGAAGATGATTGACATTGAGACGCAAACGTGATAGTGATTTTGAATGTGACCTGAAATTGCCGCAATTATTCAATCAAGATGATTTGAACGAGCTAATTAGAGATGTGGGATTGTCAAAATCTACTTCAGATGAGTATCTAGACTTAAACAACTAAAGCTGCTTATTACCGACCAGAGAAAAAAATTTTCTTAAATATTTTGATGAAGAACATGATTTTGTATTTTGTAATGAGGTGCGTGGTTTAATGGGTGCAATGGAATTACGAAAATAGTTTCGTAATGAGGGCGTTTGTTCATAGATTTGTTAAAACGGAATCTCTTCTTAACAAAACGGGAATAAATTCTGGTCGTTGCCGATTGCATATTCTAATAAAGTAATGGAAGAATATAGATCTATTGCTTTGGTTCAAGATAGATACGAGTATACATAAAACAGCTAGCTCATATGTGTTGATTTGAAAATGGTCATCTTTTAGGCCAACAAAGTGGTTACACAAAGTATTGTTTTCTCTGCTTGTGCGAACACTGGGTTAAAAGGGTTGAGCCTACTCGCTAATACCAGGACAACAAAACGTGCTAAACCATTAATCCATCTTTAGTCATTTAAGGAATCAATAAAGCTCCTAAGAAAAATGGAAACTGATATCTTTTCCTGTCCCTAAAGTTTACAAAATTGAGTGCAGTAAAGATAAAGGCTTGCATCCTTGATGGGCCACAGATTAGATCATTATTAAAAGACACACGTGTCAAGGAAATTATGACAGAGATTGAGGAAAATGAGTTGCTCCGATTGTTCAGAATTTTTAGGGAATATGAAAAGTTCTGACTATTTTTAACACGTTGAACAACTAATAGATAACTTTCAAATTCTTGGATGTAACATGAGCATCAAGTTATACTATCTTCACAACCACCTTGACAAACTTCCTACCTACCTAGGGGATCTAAGTGAGGTACAGAGCAAACGATTCCACCAGGACCTTTAGACTATGGAGGAACGCTATCAAGGTTACTAGAACGAACAAATGATGGCTGACTATTGTTTGAGCATTCAAAGCACCTCACTTGCATCTGCAAGAAAATCTTATAAAAGAATTTTTTTTTCAATTTACGAATCTATTCAAATAACATGAATTTTAAAGATGTGTTTTATTGTGAAATGGGTCATGTTACATATTTTATACTAGAGCTCATACAGAAATGTCAATTACGAAATCCTCATTAAACATTGGGCTAATAATATAATGTGCCATAACTCAATAATCAGAATTGCTATTTTGCGGTGTGATCAACAAATTATTCCAACATGAAAGGTCCGAAGAATCGAAACACAGCAGACTCGCGATAATCCGAACCTGAAAAATTCGGAAACAGTTACATAGTATTCAATTTCTATTAAGAATATACCGGGTGGGGCAACTAAAACGATAACTCGATAACTGCTAAACTATTCGATTCTGGACAAGAAGCAGAAACAGGTCAATTTTTGTCCGAAGGGAAACATCTTTTAACACACGGTGATTTTATTTTACATCAACCCCCTAAGCAAGGGTGCACAAAACTCAATTTTTTGAATGGGGAAGATAAGTCGAGTGATACCTCATTGGAAAGCTCTTTTCATTCTCAACACAAATATATAATAACTTATGAGTTTTGACATATTTGGAAGAAGATACAGGCTGGTTCGTCAAAAGACGAGTTATTTTTAGAGATTGCAAAATCTGTCGATTTCGAATGAACATTCACCGGAATACTGTTGTATTTTGGGGAAAATATATTTAAGCAGAGGTGCTTCCACTACACCCCCTCAGATGAGGGTGTCAACCCCTCAGATCTTCGAGTTAATCAGTTAGTTTGAGTAACAACTCATTAGAAAGGTTTCGTTAGATTTCTAGAATATTGTAGACAAAATGTTTGCTTCATCTGCATTGTGATCAAGATACATCGTGAAGTAATAGAGAGCGATACAGTTTTTGCGAGGTCTGCTCATTTTGGATGGTCATTCAGAACACGTTTGTTTGGTTTTCAAATAATAGAGCTTATTCATAGAAATACCTACATGTTGATGAGTAAGGAAAAATTGAAAATTGGAAAAACAATTGAATTTATTATACCTGATACATTTTATAGGTCAACTCGGTATCAATCGAACGAATGTACGCCGCCAACTTCCGAACACACCGATTTTGCTCGAAGCGTTCCCGGACATTCATAGCATTTCAGAGTTATACGATTACACTCGACTACATTCCGTTGTCGTAAATCCACAAAATCTGATGTATCAGTTTTATAAATTTGACTCTTTATGTGACCCCATAAAAAAATCCAATGGTAACAAGTTGGGAGAACGTGGGGTCATTCTGTAGGGCCTCTTCTTCCGATCCATCGATCAGAAAATTCTCGATCTAGATATTGTCGAACATCCTGATGAAACATAACATCCTCTTCTCAATAGCTAGGATCATTCTCCAAAATTTCAGTTATGGCCGGAGTGATTAGTTCTTCAAGTAGTTGGAGATAATTTCTCTGGTCAGATTTCCTGGTGAAAAAAATTGCCCAATCAGACGATTCCCATAGATGCCAACCCAAACATTCATTTTCTGAGGATATTGGGTATGTACTCTACGAAAACTTCTGGGATTAGAGTCCTACCAGAACCGGTAATTATGAGGATTGCCAGTGTCATTAAAAAAAAAGTAGTAAGTTTCATCCAAGAAGCAAATATTGTAGAGAAAGTGGGGATTATTTGCGATTCGCTCACTTATTATTCATTTCACAGAATTGTACTCTGTGGTCAAAGTCAGCTTTATTCAAATCGTGGACCATCTTCATTTTATACGGATGGAATTTGTATTGTTTGAAAGTTGTCCACTAGTTCTTCGACTCACATCAATTTCCCTTTCCAATTTACTTGTACTCAGAGTGGAATCAATCACTACTTGCCCAAGCAACGCAGTTTCCATTTTCTGATGTCGTATGGGTCTTTGGGCATGCTCTGTTTTCCTATTCTGAACAGAATCGGATTCTCTAAATCTATCAATTCCAAAATATACTTGGCACTTATATGTTTGTCGTCACGGCGTTCATTGAAAATAGCAGCTGCCCTATTTGCATATATTATTGCTGAAAAAAATTTCAATAATTTCTACTCTTTCGGCTCCCATATTACTGGTATGGATGCAACCCGTGAGTGTGAAAAGCAACTAGATAAACAAACAGACAAAGTCGAATTTCATTCATCAACTACAATCAATCTGGAAAAAAACAAAAACTGCCGCATTTGCTGTTGAGAAATCTGCATTATACCTGTGTGATTTCGGATGAATCTTTTTCTGAAACGAGAACTTTACTTGGGTTCGTTTCGTTTCAACCTAGGACATCATGCTGTTGGAGGTTTTTCACATACGACGATCGGTTGCGTATGCGGTAGTGAGGCATGCGGGCCATTACATTAATGGTTCCATCAGTCCACCGATGGGAAACATGTTTTGCGATTCAACGGATGACACGGAGCGATCATCGCCTCTTTGTGAAGAGACTCTTATACTGTGTATGAATTTTTCCATGATCCACTCTGTATCCTCATTGAAATGTAGTCGGATTTGAAAATTCGTTCACTGTAATCAGATAATTCTAAATACCTATACAATAAGCGATAACTCGGACTAACTGATCAAATCGAAGATTTGAGGGGTTGACACCCTTTCTGAGGAGGTATAGTGGAAGCACCACTGCTTAAAACTATTTTTCCCCAAGATACAACATTATTTCGGTAAATGTTCATTCGAAAACGACAGATTTTGCAATTATTACACATTTGTATTGAGAATCGAACGAACTTTCCAATGAGGCATCACTCGACCTATCTGCCCTATTCAAAAATTTGAGTTTTATGCACTCCTAATTAGGGGTTAATGTTGAATAAAATCACCGTGTGTTGAAAGATGTCCTCCTTCAGACAAAAATTAACCGGTTTCTGCTTTTTGTCCAGAAATGAATAGTTTAGCTGTTATTGAGTCTTTTTCGTTTTATTTGTCCCACCTGGTATATACATATGCTCATACATTTTGGCATCATCAGTTTGTCACGAGTCACTGGAAGTAGCATAATGCCGAGAACACGACGGAATTTTAATTTGTTCTGCAATATGATGCACTTCTCTTAAAGCCACAATTTGAAATATAATTTCGTATATACAGGATGTTCCGTTTCTGAGAAACAAATCAAAATTATGTTTTTTCAAATGGAACACCCTACATATTTCGATATTTTGGCTCTGTGAGATCGAATGACGAGTGACTTTGTTCAATATTCCCTATACCTAAGTTCAATGGTTTTCGAAACCTTTGAGATTTTTCGAAATTTGATGATTTTTTTGAAAATTCTCTTTCTCTTCTGGTTGTGACTTTGTAATTGTGATTTTGCAAAATTTATGTTACTTATACTCCATTTCTGAGTAACCATTGTTGGAAAACTCTAAAATTCATACAGGGTGTACAGTACGAAATTTCTGATTCCGCCCTTCTTCAACCCTCATTTGTTCAATTCTTTCAAAGGACACACCCTGTTTTATGTACTCTGTAATGATTGGTTATTTTATACCTATCGAACGATACCCTTGCCTATTTTCAACGGTTTCTGATATATCTTCAATTTTTCGATATTTTGTGTCTCAATATTCATCTCGAAAAGTTTTTCCTCTTTTTGAGTCACGAGGTGCATGTCACTTGAGAAAACAAATCAGGAGTTTGTACGATGTGCTACTCAAAACATCAGTTTCAAGTCAATAAGTCAAGAGTGATCAAAAATTCTCTACATGGACTGATGTGAAGGCGATAAAAGCGAATTTTTCATGGAATTCAGTTTAAGGAAAAGCAATGTCCGGAGAAGTTGAAAATTGTTTAATTCGAACCTATTTCATATTGTCCTCCTTGTCAACTCTTTACCTTTCCCGGTGATATGCATTCATAAATTTTTTTTTAATTTATTTCTTTCTTGCTCATATAACTATAACATAAAAAATGTTTGACAATGGAGAATATTACTACAAATTATGGAAAAGGAGACGTTTCCTGAAAATTTGAACCAAAAGAAATGTTACAAAAGATAATCAAAGTGGCCTCCATTTTGCTTTATGCATGAATGTATTCTCCTTTCGAAAGATGCCATTACTCCTAACAGCATTTCAGGCGTAACTCAAAGCTTCCCTAATCCTATTTTTCATATCTTTCGATGTAGTTGGTGGCGTACGATGAACAAACTCTTTAACATATCCCCACAGGAAGAAGTCGAGGGACGTTAAATCCGGTTATCTCGCTAGCCAATTGCAGGGTCCTCCTCTTCACATTCAAATGATCTCTCACTTGTTGGCTGTAGTGCTCAGGGTCTCCATTCTGTTGGAACCACATTAGTTGTCTCTTGTCAAGTGGCCCATTTTCCAACATCTCTGGTATATCGTTGACCAGAAAATTGAGGTACATTTGTCCATTTAGGTTTCCATAGCAAAAAAAGAGCCTATTACATGAGGTTCTATAATTGTTCCCCATGTATTGACCGACCATTTGCGATGGGTATAGGATTGACGAAAATAATGTGGGTTAGTGTCAGAGTGCTGATGATAGCACTATATAGCATTATTCTGGAATCTACTCTCATCAGAAAATAGAATTATCTTCGGGAAAACCTCATTTTCTGCGACCATTTCTAACACCCACATACAAAATTCAAGTCGCCGTTCATGATCTTTTTGTGACAGTTCTTAATGGGCTCCAACGTGATATCCATGAAAACCAAGATTTTTCAATATTCTTCCCATACTTTGTCTACTCAGACCTATTTCTTGAGCAATGTTCCTTTGACTTGTACTTGGTTGTTCTATCACAGACACTAGAAGAGTAAGTTCATTATCTTCTTTCCAACAGTTCGTTTTTGTCAGTGGTGTTTCTCATCAGACACAACACCAGTGTCTCGGAACTGTCGTAGCCATTTTTCGAATGTTTTTTTTCTCGGATGTCTTGGGTCCGGATATTTTGCGGCGTAGAGTTTTTCAGCTAACAAACAGTTTTCCGGAGCTTCTCCAATGGTCAGAATCATATCGACGTGTTCTTCCCGAGAATACTCCATTTTCAGAAGGCTTTCTTCTTTCTTCTTGGACAACACTAATGAATTTAAGACCACACAATTCAAGAATGATCACAGTTTCAACAGTAAGGTAGCAAATCCTGACAACTTCGGAATCACTTACTTGAAATCAGTGTTCGTTTACACGTATTTACTTATAAACCTAATCAGTTTTTGTTTCGACACGACTCATTTACTGCATAATCTAATCTTTTATTGAGAAGAAAACCGCTCATGATTTTTTTCAGCTTAGTAAAGCCATTAATACAATGAGTCCTTTTGATTTTGTGATTACAGCAAATCTACCTGTCTCAACCCTTGGTAATGATCTACCACCTAGTTAACCCATTCATAATACCTTCAATACGTTCGGTGTACTTAGTCAAATCAAATCTTTAAATTAATTTTTTTTGGAAATCCTGAGTTGCAAGCAAGGACTTTCCAATTTTTCCAATTGTTACTACAATGGAAATTATAGCAGAATACTCTTTTACGATAGGTACATACTTATTTCCATTAGACTAATCTATGTTTTTCGAAAAATAGTTACATGACCAAAACAGACATAAATTTAAAGAAAATGTTATGAATACCTATCACCAGAAAAGGTTAAAGTTAACAAGGAGGAAAATAAGTATTGGACTCAAATCAAACAATTTCAAACTTCTTCGAACACTGCATTTTCTTCAAACTGAATTCTATAAAATACTCATTTTCATCGCCTTCACATCGGTCCATGCAGAGATTTTTTATCATATTCGACTTATTTAATTTAAACTGGTGTTTTGAGTAGCACATCGTACAAACTCCAGTTTGTATAGACAACCCTTTTCGAACACGAGGGAAAAACATTTCGAGATGAATATTGAGACACAAAATATCGGAAAATTACAGAAATCGCAGAAACCGTTAAAGGTAGGCACATGGAACGGTATCGTTCGATAGGTGTAAAAATAACCGATCATTACAGAGTATAAAATACAGGGTGTGTCATTTGAAAGAATTGGAAAAATAAGGTTTGAAGAAAGGCGGAATCGGAAATTTTGTACTATACACCCTGTAGCAATTTCAAAGTTTCACAACGATGGTTACTCAGAAATGGATTATCAGTAATATCATTTTTGTAAAATTGCAATCAATATAGGGAATATTGAAGAAAGTAACCTTCATTTGATCTCACAAAGCCCAATATCATCAAAATATATAGCGTGTCCCATTTAAAAACCTAACTTTGATTTTTTCTCAGAAGCAGAACACCCTGTATATACGAAATTATTTTCAAATTGTGACCGTAAGAGATGTGCATCATATTGCAAAATAGAATTTCAAAATCCGACGTTTTCTTGGCATTATGTTACTTCCAGTGACTCGTGGGCCAGCCTGTTTAGTTATTTCATTTTTTTTTTGGTCGAATATGGAATGACTGCTCTTCCTGAATTTGATCTAAAGTCATCGTATCACTGACATCAGCATTTTTTGTTCTGCCTATGGTGAGGAAGATTTGATAGATGCAATAGTTTCGTAGTGTATTTTTTAATGTAATATAACCAAATTTTCACAGTCGCTTTGGTCGAAAATATCTCTCTCCTCGTCTGCTCCCAGGACAGTTTCATCATTTGAAATGTCTTCATTTCATTTTCAACATATTTCTTCATCATCTTCATAATTTTCCGTAAAATATTATGCGAACACTTCTCTATCGTTGCTCTTCCCAGTCTTTCCCTAGTAGTATGTTAATGTAGACAAGCTTCTCCCAATGTGATTGTCTTAAGAGCATCTGCAAGTCTATTACATTTGTATATACAAAACAGAGCTGAGTAAGGTTTCTATGTAAAAAGTCTCGACGCATTCTGTTCGATAGGTTGATTAAGTGGTGTGACATTAGATGGCATAAATATCACCGTGGGGTGTTTTTAACTCCCCTACTGATGGATGGAATGAATCATTACCTAACAAAAGGAAGGCTTCAATAAGGAATCTCTATTTTGGAGTGACCAACTTGCTCTACAGACCTAAATCCTATTGAACATTCATGGAATAATCTCAAAAGGAAAATCAGATCGCGCCAGGATAATCAAACAACCCCACAACAGCTCATCCAAGCCGCCGCAGAAGAGTGGCAGAATATCACCCCAGAGAAGATCGAAAACCTAATCCATAGCATGCCTAGACGGATTGAGGATTGTATCAGGGCAAAGGAGGTAATGCAAGCTACTGAGGTCGTGAAAAATACCAACGCCGTGAGAAAACAATTTTCATTTTCTTATACTACTTGCGGAAGGAAACTCTTATTTTCTTTCATTTGTTTCTTTCTTAAAATAAACCTTATTTATTTCTTTTTCAATTGAACTATCTCAAAAGGAACAATTCTAACAATCCTTCGAAATATCCAAAATCCCTGAGGTAATATTCAAAATATCGGGAGGTTCCATATAAATTTGGTTGTGTGTATTATTATCATCAGACATTCGTTGAATAAGCATTTTCATTCGACCCTTTACTTCCGAAAAGGAGTAGAAGGCGGTTGAAATTTTCTAATAATCATAGGTCCAATAATAATCAAGATACGCCTATGCGGTTTTCATTTCTTCCTCTAGAATGTTATTGTCAATAGCTTCGTTGATACAACTTCCGAATCGGGATGGAGAAGTTGAAATTTTTCAAGTTGCCATATCGCCGTTAATAATCAATATCCACCAATCAGTATTTTATATTATCCTTAGGAATATGGTTCATAAAAGACCTTCTTCGGAAAAATTTCCTTTTCTTCTCTAGACAACAGAAGTTACATAACTTACAACAGTCTTTATAGTTTTGCTAAGCTGATTCCCCAGACTAGAAAACAAAATCTACCTGTGCCTGTAGAGTCAGCCGAAAGAGTTTTTTTTAACTCTAATGACGGCGTCAGCTTTCAAGAAACCACTGGAGTTACAGAACAAACAGCAGAAACTATATTCGTATGAACTACCGTTGGTGATTGACATTAAGAATGTTGATTTTTTTTTTTTCGTTTAGCTTCATAGATAATCAAATTTGATAATATGGAACCACTGAAAGAATTCTGGAAATTTATTGTAATTTCAGTGGAAAAACGTCTTTAAGGTCAGTTGGTGTTAAAAAACTTTTCAGATTGAATGGATCTAAAATTGCTAATTCTAAATTTTGTTCTCTTATGAACAGGTAGGTCATCCAGTGGACAATACTTCAACCAACCCCAATATTAGTCTACTGTGTAGGATTCTACAACGACCTACCTTAAAATTTGGTCGACACAGCAGGTCCCTTAGTTCTTGCAGATCCCTGTGATCAGCGTCGCGTCGGTGTTCAAGTTCGCGAAGGGCATCTGCAGCGTCGCGCGCCCTCTGCACAGCGTCACTAGGCGGCGCGCGGATAGGTGTCACTACCCGACTCGTTATGCGATCGAACAACTGAAAAAAAAGTTATAGGAAATTTTTCATGAAATGTTAGATGAACGAAATAATAAAATTTTAAGCTCCAACTTTTAAAGTACACACATGGCTTTAGGTTTAATTATAATTCATTGTCAAGTCTTTCGTAAATATTGATCTCTTATAAAAACATATACAGAGTGTTCCCGAAAAATGTTCTGAATCTAATGAAAAATATTCACATGTTTTATTCTGTATTCAATATCTTCTAAATCTATTCGCAGAATTGTTCGTTTGCATTCGATCATTTCGCATTTTTAGACTGATGTTCATCCGGAGAGTACTACTTGTTTTGAACAATTTTTCTAAGAATAACTATGTTCATTCTGTTAATCAACATAATAAACGCGAAAAGACTCAGTTCGTCTACAGGGGTGAACAAATATATGTTCGAAAGCACGGTCTCGTTCTGGAGATAATTCCAGAGAAATTTTCGATTACATTTTCGGAAATAACGAAGCAAAATTTCTACTAACACTCACTTGGAATGCATAGTTTGACTTTGAGTCTCATGATTCAGAAGTTTTACTAATTTTTGTTGCACGCTTGAATGTCATACTAACAGAGTAAGTTTAAACTCTTCCCGTGAATTTCATTGATTACTTTTACTGCTTTTTTAGCTTATCAATTCTCAAAAAGGAAGTGTACTTACAGATGGAAATTAAAAAAGTCAACTGTTTTCAAGAATATGTCCTTACGAATCATGTGCGATTCGGTAGATTAAAATAAAATAAAATTACGTTTTCTGAGAAAATTCAATAAGTTTTCAAATCCGCAAGTAAGTTCTCGCTGTTTTTTTTTAAATGAAAATACAACTTTATTGTGAAAAATGATTACAAATGAATCTTTCAAAATATTGACCATCGCTAGCTACAACTTGTTACCATCTTTCTGGCAGAGCTCGAATACCGTGACGGTAGAAGTGTTCGTCTTTTGAGGCTATCTACGAATCAAGCCATTTTTCGAGCTCTTCATATGAGCGGAACTGCTGATCAGCCAGACCATGTGCCATCAAACGGAACAATTAATAATCAGATGGTGCATTATCTGGGAAATATGGTGGGTGGGGTACGACTTCCCATTTGAGCGTTTCCAAGTAGGTTTGAACGGGTTTGGCAACGTGAGGCCGAGCGTTGTCATGCTGTAGAATTAGTTTTTCGTGTTTCTGCTCGTATTGTGGCCGTTTTTCGCGCAGTGCTTTACTCAATCGCATAAATTGAGTTTGATACCGTTCCCCAGTGATGGTTTCGTTCGGTTTCAATAGCGCATAATAAATAACACCAATTTGGTCTACCAAATACACAGCAAAACTTTCGCAGCGTGAATATTTTGCCAAGGCGATGACGCAGAAGCATGACCGGAAAGTCCTCAAGAATTTCTTTCTTTGGATTGTTGTAATGAATCCATTTTTCATCACCCGTTACGATACGATGAAGAAAACCTTTTCTTTTTGCCGCTGGAGCAGTTGTTCACAGGCGAAAAACGACGCTCAACGTCTCTTGGCTTCAAATCATAAGGAACCCAAGTTCCTTGCTTCTGAATCAATCCCAACGCATGCAATCGCTTGGAAATGGCCTGGCGGGTAACTCCCAAGGTTGAAGCAAACTCTTCTTGCGTTTGACACAGATCCTCGTCAAGGAATGCCTCCAATTCAGCGTCTTCGAAGATTTTTGGCCTTCGTTCACGGGAACGTCTACATCGTAAACACCGTTTTTGAAGCGACGGAACCAATCCCGGCACATTGTTTCACTTAGAGCAGCATCTCCGCAAACTTTTTGGAGCTCTCTATGGGCTTCACAAATGACGATTATATCAGATATTTTCTCACAACTAAAAGTATATGACGCAAAACGAAACCACTAATGTGTCACAGTGGTTTGTTTACCATATGTCTAAGCTTTGTTCAAGACGTTCTTGATATGTAAAAATCGACCGGCGCTTACTTCTGGAGCCATCTATTGACAAACAGCGAGAACTTAGTTGCACACCTAATACATATTTATATATTGATGAACTCGAAACGCTGCTTGATTGGTTCCAGACCTTTTCATTGAAAAGAGGTAAGCTGTAAAGCTTTTTCCATATAAGAATTTATAAGGAAACTGATGTTGAAATTTAAAACGACCCAGTGGTCCGCAAGTTGAGGGTCTGGGTTGAAGAAGACGAACCGAACTCATTAATAAGCCACTGAAATAGGTGGGCATCAACAATCTAACCATCAGATTCATGGGACTCAAACTTGAATTAATATTCAAACGTTTTATTTGAAGAACACATGAGAATGTTGTCATAACCGCCAGCTTCTGAGCAATGCTTTCACACTACTTTGATCAGGGATTATTTTGTAAATATTTTGTTACGCAATAAATATTACCGGAATTATAGAAATTTGTTTGTCTAGAACCCACCGTAATCTCAAGAGACTCGAGAGAGTTTCAAATTTTGTCAGTAATTATAACTTCGTAAGGAAGTCTAGCGTCATTTTTATTTCGAATATTACTCACTGAACTCTGTCTGCAAGAAAATGTTGGAGATTACTTCTTGAAATATACTACCAAACTGGAGTTGATGACATGAATTGTCGACCCATTTAATGTTCTGCCAAGTTTGCACCTTCTTGATTGAACAAAACCTAGATGATCCTTGGTTTTAGTTGTTAGGTACTATATAATAAAAATGATAATAATAATAATGGCGAAACATACAAATATCTGGGATACCAACAAGCCAGATTGCTAGACCAAAAACAATCAAAGGAGAAGATTCGTCCAGAATACAGTAAACGTCTGAAGTCTGTGCTGAAATCGATGTTGAACTCTGGGAATCTAGTCAAAGAAATTAACACCTACGCCATTCCAGTGTTGCTTTACTCATTTGGAATAATCAGATGGACTAAGACAGAACTGAATGATATTCAAAGGCAGACCCGAACGATGCTGACAAAGTACAACAATCATCATCCAAAATCGTCTGTGATACGAACAACTTTGAAGCGGAAAGAAGGAGGACGCGGATTAATAGATGTTGTCAATTTACACACCGAACAGATAAAAAATCTCAGAGAATTCTTCTCTGCAAAAGCTCTCACTTCTGACCTCCATAGAGTGGTATCGTTGGCTGATAGGGGATATACACCACTAAATCTTGTTACCAGAGATGACCTGCTGAATCTACCGTTCCTATCAGAAACTGAAACACAAGAGCAATGGTCAAGAAAGGAATTGCATGGACGACTTCACCATGAGATTAATCAACCACACATCGACAAAGAAGCCTCCAACAAATGGTTGATGAAAGGAGAATTATTCGCAGAAACAGAGGGATTCCTTATGGCCATTCAAGACCAAGTGATCGCTACAAACAATTACAAAAAATTTATAATGAACGACGGAACATTACAAACAGATAAGTGCAGAAAATGCCATATAAGATCGGAGACTATACAGCATATTACGTCCGGATGCGAACAACTGGCCAATACGGAGTATCTTCACAGGCATAATCAAGTGTGCAACATTATCCACCAGAAACTTGCACACAAGTACGGACTTCTGAACACCTTCCAGCCATATTACAAGTATCAGCCGGCGCCCGTATTGGAAAATGACTCTATCAGATTATACTACGATAGGCCTGTTATCACTGACAGAATGGTGACGAATAATAGGCCGGACATAGTGGTGTATGATAAGAGAGCCAGAACAGCAATGCTGGTGGATGTCGCCATACCGAATAATAACAACGTGCTGAACAAGTTCCAGGAGAAAAAGTCCAAATACACAGACCTTGCTATTGAGATCAAGCAGATGTGGCACCTCGATAAAATAGATATTGTTCCTGTCATCGTATCCTCGACTGGTTTAATACCCAAAACTTTGCATGATAGCCTTAAGAAATTAGAATTGCATAAGAATACCTATATAGAAATGCAGAAAGCTGTAATTCTTAATACATGTAGGATAGTTAGGAAATTTATGTCAAGTATATTGTAATCGAGCCTATTCCCTTTGATTGCTAAATCTGGGAAAGGTAAATTATATCCAGCTAACAGCTGAGATAGTGCATAAGTCCACGATAATAAATAGAATCTTGCAACCAGAGATGACCTGATGAATCTACCGTTCCTATCAGATACTGAAAAACAAGAGCAATGGTCAAGAAAGGAATTGCATGGACGACATCACCATGAGATTAATCAACCACACATCGACAAAGAAGCTTTCAACAAATGGTTGATGAAAGGAGAATTATTCGCGGAAACAGAGGGATTCCTTATGGCCATTCAAGACCAAGTGATCGCTACAAACAACTACAAAAAATTTATTATTAAGGACGGAACATTACAAACAGATAAGTGCAGAAAATGCCATATAAGATCGGAGAATATACAGCATATTACATCCGGCTGCGAACAACTGGCCAATACGGACTATCTTCACAGGCATAATCAAGTGTGCAACATTATTCATCAGAAACTCGCACACAAGTACGGACTTCTGAATACCTTCCTGCCATATTACAAGTATCAACCGGCGCCCGTATTGGAAAATGACTCTATCAGATTATACTACGATAGGCCTGTTATCACTGACAGAATGGTGACGAATAATAGGCCGGACATAGTGGTGTATGATAAGAAAGCCAGGAGAAAATGTCCAAATACACAGACCTTGCTATTGAGATCAAACAGATATGGCACCTGTATAAAATAGATATTGTTCCTGTCATCGTATCCTCGACTGGGTTGATACCCAAAACTTTACATGATAACCTTAAAAATTAGAATTGCATAAGAATACTTATATAGAAATGCAAAAAGCTATAATTCTTAATACATGTAGGATAGTTAGGAAATTTATGTCAAGTATATTGTAATCGAGCCTATTCCCTTTGATTGATGAATCTGGGAAAGGTAAATTATATCCTGCTGACAGCTGAGATAGTGCATAAGTCCACGATAATAAATAATGTTTAGTACAATTGATTTCATACATACAGAGTAATAAACAATGAAAAAGCAGAGGCTTAATCATTCCGAAGAATGTCTCGCCTGTTCGCCTTTGACATAGGTATATTTTGTTAAATATAAATTTATAACAACTTCGTTAATTGGAATTTTTTTTTCTATTTGAAAGTAAAGTTAGTTTCACAGCGCATAATTAGGAAACAAAAAGTTACTATGTTTCTTGAATTGATCGTCACGATAGGTTTTTTTTTTTCACAATCGGGCGTCAGTCAAATCCGGTATTTTAGTCACAATTTAGTTTTTTTTCTTCTCACAATTTACATATTTCTTCCTTATTTTTTTTAAGTCACTCCGCGAAATTTCTGAACTCAGTCATTAAACTAGGCTTTTCCGTTCTTCCGCTGATTAATTAAGTTGTCTATTTCTGTTCTTCCAGCACAAAGAATCCAAAGCTCCACTTTCTTTTTGAAACATTTGTAGTTTTTCAAGATTCGCAAGTCTACTGGTATACGCGAATATACTCGTGATGCCAGATATTTGCTGGATCTTTGTCCTATTCTTTTATCCGAGCGTAGTGTTCTGTAGTCTGAGTCTTTTTCCTTTGTTTTGGAAGATTGGATTAGTAAGAGGTGAAAGGTAAGTATACTGATTTTTCTGCATTTAGTGTTAGTTTCTGATGTTTCAACCACTTCCCTATTCCCGCGAAATCTTCTTCCGCTATTTTTTGTAGATTTTCCCATGTGCTGGCCTCATAAAGTATTGTGGTATCGTCAGCGAAACTCAAAACACTTTCACGAAGTTCCATTTGAAGAAGGTCTTTCACGTATAATATAAATAATAACGGGCCCAATACCGTTCCCTGGGGAACGCCGTAAGTATTCTGCCTTTCAGCGCTTAAATCAGTTTCAATTTTAATCACTTGTTTCCTACCATTTAAATAACTTGTTAATTACTTCAATACCACACCTCTGAATCCATATTTCAGCAACTTAGTAGGTAGTTTATCATGGGGAATGGTATCGAAGGCTTTAGATAAGTCTATGAATATGCAAAGCAGCGGTACGTTTCTATCTCTGCGATCGTAAATATTACTAGTTAACTCCCTTATTGCGTCCTCAGTCGATCAGTGTTTCCTGAATCCATATTGGCTCTCCGACAATAGATTGTGTTTGTCCAGAAAGCTTACCATTCGCTGTTTAATGGTTGTCAGAAAAATTTTTGCAATATTGGAAATGAGAGTAACTGGTCTATAATTCGACATTTTAGTTCTGTCTCCATTTTTATGTAGTGGCTTGATGATGCCGTTTTTCAAACACTCTGGAAAACATTCTATACTAAAACATTCATTTATGAGATCAGAAAGTGGAGTAAATATCTCCTTTCTTTTCTATTTCAGCCTATCAGAGCGTAACCCATCAAATGCCGGAGCTTTATTTGACTTAAGCTCAGATATAACTTTTTCAACCTCCATTGGATCTGTGGGAGATAAGTAAAAAAGTTTGTCTCAACCAAAATTTATTCTCTTTAATATCAGTTGGCTCTTTTATCTTATTAGCATATTCTGCGCCTATTTCACTATAGTATTCATTGAAGCTATTTGCTATCGAGATTTTATCTCCTATCATCCCATTTTTCGGGCTGCTGATCATCTCAATATCTTTTTTCAGATTTGAAATTTTTTCGCAAATTTTTATTTACGTGGTTCCAGAGAGCTTTGGACTCACTATCACTTTTTCGATACATCTGTGTAAGTATTCTCTTTTGAGATATTTATAAGTTTCTGAAGTTTATTTTTGTAATGCATATAATTTTATTTCAGGTTTTATCATTTGGATTTTCTCGGAACATCATATAGCGTTTGTTTTTCTAGTTTATTGAATGAAGAAGTCCTTTTGTGATCCACGGCCGTTTTGGGGTTTTTCTCGTATTTTTACCACTACATTTTGTTATTTTCAAGATGTTCACAAATTATTTTGATGAAAGCTATTGTCTTTGCATTCGTACTCTTCATGTTTTTTCCCACTTTTCCATTTCTAAGTCTCGTTTGAATTTTTATGATCGATATATGATATATATGAAGGTGATGCTGTTCCTTTCGAGCTTTTTCCAAGTTTTTTTTCCACTTACGGTGAAAGCGGTAGGTGAATGATCAGTAATATCATAGTTTATTACGATTCCTATTAAGATTTCACCTGGGTTGGAGGGATATTTTTCCGCTACGAAAAAATGATCCAAGCAAGTTTCACTACTATGTCAGGTGCATTTATTGATGAATGATTTATAACTGAATACACTCAATATGTTTTTGTATTTATTTACTTGTTGATCATTTTTCGCTAGCAGATTTATATTGATATCTCCTGCTATAATATGGAAGTCAAAAGTTTTTTCATGCAAACATAGTTAAAAATGTTTTCAATAAAATTATCAATAGATGATTTCCGAGATCTATAGACCGAAGTCAGCTTGAAGTGTTTTCTATTGAATTGAAAGTCTATTATTAGGGCTTTGATTTCTCCGAAGTTTATAATTTGATGGCTAAATGTTATGTCTTTTTTAATATACATGATAACGCCATCAATTTTATTCTAGGGTCCATTATTATATAGAATATTATATCCGGGTATATAATACAGTTCCAGAGCATCTACAATATGCGTCTCGGTGAGGATAAGAACTTCGTAATCACTTTCCAATAGCTCAAGAAAAAGTATGAGCTGTTTCATGTTTTTCGCTATACTCCTAATGTTAATATGAAATATTTTGAGACCTTTTTCATAATTGTGCTTATCCAGATCAGCAATACTTCCAGCAACTATGGTATCATATTCTTCACACTGGAAGTCTCTTATAAAAGGATCCATTTCGAATAATTTGCTGTAGACTTACGGAAAAATTTTTTGAATGAATTTTATCTCTTGAAATTTTATGTTACCTACTAAAAATTTAATATTATTATTTTTTTTAATTTAATTATATATTTTGTTTTTCGTGTTTTTCTGCTTCCGTGTTTTTTTTCTTCGTTTCTTTGTTACTTATTCAGTTTCGATGCTAACCTGGAGCTAGTCTTTATAGGTTGATTATTCTTATTATATATAGATTGGAACACAAAATTCCAAACGTAGGATATTGCCGGATGTTCCCAACTTTATCTTCTGCTATTGTATGTGGTGACTAAATAGAATATTCTGTAACAAAGTTGCATGAAAGTTTATTTTTATAGATATACTCTTTGTTTTGTCATTTTTGACTAATTTTTTTTAGAATAAATACGACTAAGTTTCACCAACAAGCCCTATACCTTATTTCATAGTTTTTTAAATATTCGACAACTGAAATTCCACCAATTTTTAAAATTACTCCCCATTGTTGAATATTAATATTTAATCGCTTTGTTGATACGGAATTGGTCCAAAAATAGTTCATCAGTGAAATTTTCTGAAATTACAGCCTGAACGATATACAGGCTGCTCTCAGTCGAATTCTGAAATTTGTCCTTATTCAAACAATATGCCTCATATTTTCATATGGCATAATCTTATGAGCTTCTGGAACCTTATTTGGAAATTTTCAAAATAATGCCCAAATCCACAAATCTATTTCGAACAGCTCGGAAAACAATTGAGTAAAATCGTATCTATTATCAATTTTTTTCTGCCCTCTATTTCTTGAAGTTCTAGTTATACAGGGTGCTTCAACGAAAACTAAACTGAGGCTATATCTACCAAGATATTCATTTCTGATCAAAACGCAAAAACAGGTCAATTTTTGCTTCAAGGGGGACATTTTTGGGGTACAATGCTTGCCTGAAACATCAACCCCCTAAGCGGGGTTTCAATCCTTGAACATTTTGAATAGGGAAGATGAGTCAAGTGATGACTCAAAAGAAAGGTGGTATCTTTGTCTACATTGACTCGAACGAATTTCCATTTTCAATTGAAAACTGTAAAAGATACAGGGTGAGCAACTGAAAAATAGGAAGACTATTTCCCTGAGACTATTCAAGTTTCAGTGAGGTAAAATGGAACAGATCAATGCTAATCAATGGCAGTCATCATCAAGTACCATCCTCATCTCGAATTTCAACCCCTGGAGCAGGGGTGACTACCCTTGAAAATTTGGAGAGGGTAGATGGGTTTTATGGTTTTCTTTCAAGATTCATAATCCTTCATAATCATTCCAATGTTACAGCTGCTCACACAGTAATTTTGAGGGTAGATGGGTCGAGTGATAACTCGAAAGAAAGATATTATCTTTTTCTGCATCCCCGTGAAAGAATTTTAATTTTTGATTGAAAACTGTAGAAGATACAGAGTGAGCTACTATAAAATAGAGGAGACTATCTTTCGCACTGAGCTATTCAAGTATTATTGCACAAAATGGAACAGTTGAAATTTGAGATGTCAAAGGTGTTTCGGAAGATGACAGCCTTTGATCTAGAATGAATCTGTTCCATTTTTTGCAATAATACTTGAATAGCTTAGGGCGATAGATAGTCTCCTCTATTTTTCAGTAGCTCACTCTGTATCTTCTACAGATTTCAATCAAAAATGAAAATTCGTTCACGAGGATGCAGACAAAGATAATACCTTTCTTTCGAGGTATCACTCAACCCATCTACCCTCTTCCAAATTTTCAAAGGGTGGTCACCCCTGCTCTAGGGGTTGAAATTCGAGATGAGGATGGTACTTGATGATGACTGCTATTGATCAGCATGGATCTTTTCTATTTTACTTCACTGAAACTTGAATAATCTCAGGGAAATCGTCTTCCCTATTTTTCAGTTGCTCACCCTGTATCTTTTACAGTTTTCAATTAAACATGGAAATTTGTTCAAGGCAATGTAGACAAAGATACCACCTTTCTTTTGAGTCATCACTCGACCCATCTTCCCTATTCAAAATGTTCAAGGATTGCAACCCCCGTTTAGGGGGTTGATATTTCAGGCAAATTTTGTACCCCAAAAGATGTCCCCCTTGAAACAAAAATTGACCTGTTTTTGCGGTTTGATCAGAAATGAATATCTTGGTAGATATAGCCTCTGTTTAGTTTTCGTTGAAGCACCCTGTATACAACTCGTTGTTATGTTTAAATAACATGATCTCATACAAGAAGATAAAAACATTTCTACAATTGCAAGATAAACCATCTAAATTCAGAATCGTGTAACTCGAATTACCTGCAATTTTGAGTCTCCTAAGCCTCGATATAGTTTGCATAGAATTGTCCCGTATTCGTATGAATCGAGTGGTAATCCTTGAGATTGTACCGATTTTGATAGGATTTTTTCTGAACCTGAATAAGACATAGGTTTTCATTCAACAGTAATCTAATAGATATTGAGTATGCCAATACTCATACAATACAAAACCCGTTTGTGAAGGGACTTTTTTACCTGGAAATTTCAGAAATATTCACTGAACAATTTTTGGACCAACAGAGAAAGCATTCCGTTATGAATATCTATGAATGGGGAGTAAACTGAAAAGAGTGCTCGAATTTCAAAACATGTAAAATATGTCGAAAACCTTTCAAATTACGAAACTCACTTCAATTTAACCTCGAAAAATTGAAATGAATGGGTTTCCCACCGAAAACAAAACTTTGGAAAATTGGACGTTTCCTGGCAGGCTTCAAGCAGAAAATATCTTTCGACCTATTGATATGAAAAATTTCAAAAACTGCGAAAGCAGATTTCCTTTGAATTGATGATGAAAAAGAAGGAACATGCGTTAAGTCACTCAATTTCTAAAGCTAGTCGCTATCTCTTCTCAGTTCAGAAATTTTAGCAGATTTGTAAATGACCGTCTTTTCACTGTAATTTTGAATTCAGATGATTTATACAGGGTGTTACATAAAGTATGTCACAACTTGAGGGGATAAATCTACGTGCAATTTCAGCAGAAACAGTTCCTATAAACATAGGTCCGCAAAAGCTTCGTTACGGACCTACAGGGTGTTGAAATTTCCGGAAAAAATTGGTTATTTCTTCAAAACTCCTACAGTTTCTGAGATAAGCAACCCAAATTTGGGTTGCATATCTCAAGCAAGCTATTTTCTACAGCCTCCATCATTATGCATCCTAAATTCTAACTAGAATTTACAAGGTGTTCTTTTCCGGAGCCATGTCTTCTTTTGACTTTCTAACATTTTGGCAGTACGCCACTGATCAGCGTACAATCAATTTTCTTCATCTTCGTTCAATTTAGAAACTATTTGACACCTGTAATTTTTTCTTATCTCCAACCGTTCCCGAGCGAAAATTATTAAACGATTGTATGCATTTGCTAAATTGAAAGCACTTCTGATTAAAAAAATGGCTTTGATTTTTTTTCATTCATTTATTAATTTTGACAGTTGCTGAAGTTGAACCAGTGTCTGCTCAAATTCTTTATTAAATTAACGATTAGTTTTAGGTCTTTTGAAGTTATTGCTGTAAAAAAAATGGCTAATTTTACTAACGCCGAATTGGCTGATATCCATTACATCTACGGTCTGGCTGACGGGAACACAACAGAAGCTAGGCTATTGAGCTGAGGAAAACCCCCATTTGATTTAAGAATCTCATCATCAAAAACAATTATCACTGAATGTCTGGGTCGGAATAATTGGAAATTATTTAATTGGGCCATTTTTTTTTGCCTAACAGACTAAACGGTTCCGATTATCGGCAATTTCTTGAGGAGGAGTTACCTTTATTGCTCGATGATGTGCCACTTTTGATGAGAAACATAATGTGTGGTTCATGTATGACGGGGCACCAGCACATTTCAGTGGGGAAGCTAAGAAATTCTAAAATAATACATTCAACAACCGATGGATAGGTCGCGGTGGGCCAGAACCATGGCCTCCTAGGTCCCCAGACTTAAATAGTTTAGACTTGTTCTCATGGGAATACCTCAAAAGTTTAGTATATACCACTCCAGTGAACACTGTTGAAGAATTGAAAAATGGAATAGTAACCTCTTGTGACACGATAAGAAATACCCCAGGAATATTTCAAAGAGTTCGTGATAATATACGAAGAAGGACAGAGGCCTGCATTGCCTGCAGGTGGAGGACACTACCAGCAATTTATTCAGTTTTTAATTGATCTTTTTTTAATTTTATATTGAATGAGTATAAATGAGTCTCAGGAGACAAGCTATCAAAATAAAAGCAAATTTTTGGCATACCTATCGAGTATCCATTAATTTTATAATATATAATTCAAATAATTCAAATTAATTTAGCGAAGTGTCAGAAAAGTTTCTAAATTAAACGAAGATGAAGAAAATTGATTGCACGCTTATCAGTAGCGTACTGCAAAAAAGTTTGAAGTTTGAAGGGCAAAAGAAGACATGGCTCCGGAAAAAAAACGCCTTGTAGATTCTAGATAAAATTCAAGACATGTAATGATGGAGGCTGTAAAAAATAGCTTGTATCCCAAATTTGGGCTGAATATCTCAAAAACAGCAAGAGTTTTGAAGAAAACCAAATTTTTCCCGGAAATTTCAACACCGTGTAGCACCGTAACGAAGCTTTCGCGGACCTATGTTCATATAAACTTCCTTGCTTAAAATTGCAGGTAGATTTACCTCCTCAAGTTGTGACATACTATTATGTAAAACCCTGTATAAAATGTTATGCAGGTAGATCTACACAATACAATTATTACAATTGATAATCAAATTCAATTAGATTTAAAATCAAGAATAAATGGATAGTTTCAGCAAATAAACGAAAGAAATAGACCCCGGTTCTGGGTCATCTCAATATCAGAAAATTTCTTCCAATATACAATATGGACTACTTTATAGCTCTTGTTGAGTATTGGCATGTCAATGAGCTTTAAACATAAATTCAAAGTATCCTTCTCCATGGAATGCGAAAAACAACCTGAAAGGACTGGATGAGTTTATGTCGCAAAATCGAAGTTTGACATACCGAAAACCCGAAAAAGCTAGTTTGGCCAGAGCTTCTGCTTTTCATGAATTCAATGTGGAAGAATGTTCTGAAACTATATTGCAGTTCAATAAAAACAGTCCAATCCAACTTTACCCCTGATCACATATTCAATACGAACGAAAGCATATTTCTTCAAACCCCTAAAGTAAATGCTCCTTCAGGAAAAAAGCAAGTTGGTCAAATTGTATCTCAGGAGATGGGAACCTTAGCTACTTTTTGTACAACCATGACTGCATCTGGCAATTCAATCTCTCCTCAGTTTATTTTTCCATGAGCAAGAATCAAAGATACCTTCTTTTTAGGACGTTATCGGTAGGGTCGCCTGTAGGTTCAGAATGGGTGGACATACTGTGATATTTTTGTCAATCTTGTGAAGCATATCCAGATGCATACTGAATTTAGCAAAGTAACTACAATTTTGGTTATATTAGATAACCACGAGAGTCAGTAGCTTTGCTACTATTAACTACTCAAGGAGGGATGGTATAGTGCTGCTGACTTTCCCACACTGTACGCAGCGTATGCAGACCATGGACATTGGTATCTTTGGTCCCTTTAAGAGTAAACTCAAAACCTTCACTGATTTTATGGTTACAAATCCTGGAAAACCGATCAGAATTGTAAATATTCCATGTCGATCAACTGCGCCATGCATGTTTTCATTTATTTCTTCAAATATCATCAACTCGTTAGGGAATTCAGAAATATGGCCAATCAACAGATTGGCCATTGATGATTACGATTTATATATTTCCAAGTTACTGACAGACAAGAACCATCCCTGAATAAGTCTTTTAATAACATCAGAGATAATAAACAAGATATCATATCACATACAGTTGATGATTTCGAAGAACTAATGCCATCAAAGATAACTGAAAATTCTAACAACAAAATTAAGAGAATATATAGGGTGATCCACGTAAAACCGGAATTGCTTGCATAATCTATAACTTCCACAATTAATAAGTTAGAGCTTTCATTTTAGATTCTTTGGGATTCCGAAGAATGATGGAATGCAAGAATTGTCATACAATTTCGTTTTCTGTACGATTCAAACTGGGCGACAGGCTTAAAGGTACACTACATTTTCAATTAGCTGGAATTGTTCTTCTCATGGTCGGGCGACCATTTTGAATTGTATGAAAATTCCAATTTTAGGACGATATTCGTACGTTTCCTTTTTTTACTCCTGATTGAGTCTAGAAGAGAGATGATCACTCTAGGATCTTGGACGTTATGAGGTGAAACAAAAATTCCAATTTGCGCTCCGCATACAAGACTGCAATTCTCGCCTCACAGTTCCATCAATTCTTTATGGATTTTAATGTTTAATCCCTCAAAATAATCAAAAGGAATTCAGTTTTTGATTTCATGGATCATATTCAAAATTCCATGGAAAGAAGGCTCTAACTTAATAATTGTGGAAGTTATAGGTTATAAAAGTAATATCGGTTTTTCGTGGAGTGCCCTATATAATTCAGAAACATTAAATGAAAAAGTCATGAAAAAAAGAATCTCATGAAATAGTTCCTCACTCTCTCGAACTTACAATGGATAAAGTTTTCCGTTTGACTATAAAAACTCTAATATAAAACCATTCGATATAAGACCTTTGCCAAAAGCTGCTCTTAAAAGTTCTAAAAGAGAAAAGATCAAGTGAGAAATACAAATAGAAATTCAAGGAAACGCAACATACCATTCGCAGAACGTCCAAAAAAATAATGAGGAAAGCGACAACAAAAAGTACAAATCTGAATGTGACCCATTCTCATCGAATTCTGGTGCAGTAGTTGCTGACTCTGATCAAGATGAAGCTACAAATGAAATAGAAAGTATTGAATCTGTTGCCCCATTCGAACGAAAATTTTTAATGAGAAAGATTATGAACTAGGTCAATTTCCTACTAAGAAACGATTCGTCATTCCGTTGAGCAGATAATGGATAAACAGGACGATTCGGAATTGTCCGAAAGATGTTTTTAAACAAGAGGAAATAAAGGTTTCAGTCACTAAAGTGGGATCCCTCCCAATTAATATTTTATCATTTTTCGAATGTACCCCCCCACTGTTCAAAAGTGTCTTAGATTGGGACAAAATTAATTATTCAAAACCGCCAAATACTCTGGATATAAAGTTTATTCGTGAGCCTTTTCATATCATCGAAAAGTGGCTAGTAAGTAATTATATTTTTTAGACACCGAAATAGCCGTTTGAAAGAAGCGTCCTCACCCAACACCAATATATTAATATCCTACGGAACACTTCGTGCACGAGACCTATTAGCACATGATGGATTTTATCACCTTTACTCACTACTCTTGGAAAGTCGCTATGCCTGTTATTCCAATACTACTGATAATATCGAAACGACGTTACCAAATGTAATAGTGCGATATTCTTAAACATAATATATTTCCTAAGGCAAATTTGGCCGAACAGGTAGATAAAGTGAACTAAAGAATGTTCATTCAGTACCCTTAGTCACCACAATGAGTGGATATACACGTTAGATGAAAACACACATAAAGCAGAAAGTACTATAAATGACAAAAACCATATGAATAATATAATTACAAAAATTTCTGGAGAAGGCAAAAACCAATATAAGGCGTCAATTGGGTACTGATCGAGAATATATTATGCCTTTTATAATAACGTTTCTATATTTTCTTGAATGGTTTATAGGAAAACTGACCATTTATTTTTAACTCAAAACGGAAAATAAGTTTTCACACCTTAGTTAGCAAGTTACCAACGAAAATGAAAACAACTTTTCAAATTTTCTTCATTTAGGAATAATATAATTTAATGCAACGAATATTCACCATTATTATATCCCTATTAGTTATATTTCTTTTATTATAACAAGTTGTGAGAAAAATATCAATAGCTACCAGTCTGAAGGAAAGTTCCTCTGCCAGTAATCATTAAATTACATGTATGCACCATATTTTTTGAATTGTATTCATATTTGTCTGCTTGAATAAAGTGTTAGTTAATCGTAGTTTTCGAATAAAAATGAAAATTCGTTCACGGGGATGCAGACAAAGATAATACCTTTCTTTCCAGGTATCACTCGACCTATCTACCCGCTTCCAAATTTTCAAGGGTGGTCACCCCTGCTCTAGGTGTTGAAATTCGAGATGAGGATGGTACTTGATGATGACTGCCATTGATCAGCATGGATCTGTTCCATTTTACCTCACTGAAATTTGAATTGTCTAAGGGAAATATTCTTCCATATCTTTCAGTTGCTCACCCTGTATCTTTTACAGTTTTCAATTTAGAATGAACATTCGTTCAAGGCGATGTAGATAAAGATACCACCTTTCTTTTGAGTCATCACTCGACCCATCTTCCCTATTCAAAATGTTCAAGGATATTTCAGGCAAGTTTTGTACCCCAAAAGATATCCCCCTTGAAACAAAAATTGACCTGTTTTTGCGTTTTGATCAGAAATGAATATCTAGGTATATATAGCCTCCGTTTAGTTTTCGTTGAAGTACCCTGTATATCAAAAACTCGTCTCGATTTTTCTTTAAACTCCTTATCGTAGGATGCACTATGTTCAGACATTGGCTGGTATCTTTAGATCTAGTAAGATCTCTTGAGAGATCACTTACTAACTCTTATTTTTTGGTTTAAAATGCCTCTGCATCGATATGATCGAAATCACTATGCATTTATACAGTATATACACAAAAGAAAAATCCTACAATATGAATATTCCTATAATAAGTAGGAAAAATAAAATAATGCCTAAAAAAGCGTCCCTAGCGTCCCTAGATATTTCAAATTATAACAAGCAGAGAATGAATAGGACGTGATATCTTCGAATCAAATAAACTAAAGTAAACATGAAGAAACAATGTTCAGTAGTTCACTAGAAAATAATAAATAAATTGAAAATTTATATAAAAAGAAAATCTCAAACCGATGAATTCCAAAAATTGAACGACGTGTTCTCCTTTCTCCATAATATAGATTTACTCATTTCAGGATTCGGACCGTTGTTCCATATTTTTTAGCATAACTACATATTCATTAATTTTTGCTAGAAAATCCCCTCCTGATGTCCATACATTGTTTCTTCCTAGAACCAATTTGGCACCATTTGAAAGTTCCATTCTAACCCTTATCAAATCCTAACTGATAAAAATTTTTTCATTTTTTATTTGACAATGACCGAGCGTTGTCTTGCCTTTGGTTGTTCCCTACCAATTCGGTACGACGTGAAATCTTGTTGAAAAATTTTGAGATCTGCTTTGCCTAGGAATCCAATTATTTTCTTCTCAATGTTTTCATTTGTTTCGTCTGGAATTCCACATATAAAAACATTTCGGCAGCTGAGGTTATTTTACTGGGCGACTTCAACGTTCACAATACCAACTGGCTCTGCCACTCCAATAGTACACATGAAGCAGGAACACAGGCTGAAACTTTCGCAATCAGCCATAATCTAAGGCAGTTAGATGACGAACCGACAAGAATACCTTATCACCGAACCGACTTCCCGAACACCTTGGATCTCTTTTTGATTTCAGGTCCAAATAATTTTGGAGTGGAGGTCTCAGCACCCTCGAGGCAACTCAGACCACAACCTCATATCTGCTACTGGAACCATTGTGCTGCCGCTAAACCAAGAACCTAAACCACCCAGACGCATTTGGCACTATAACCGTGCTAATTGAGATGAGCTGTGTGAATTCTTTTCGTGATTCCCATTCAGTGATGTTTGCCTTTCAGATCCTGACATCAATGTGTGCACTGAATCTGTTACAGAAATCATTCATGCAAGAATGGATCTCTACATTCCACATTCCATGAGAAGAACAACATCTGCAGCTAAGAGCAGAGCTTACAAGTCATGAAAGATAAATCCAACAGAGGAAACAAGAACAACCTTCATATGAAAATGGAACGTATGCAACCTGACAACTGCAAGAGCAAAGGCCAACTTCAACGAAGGGGTAACTAATGAACTCCTTGAACAGGCAAGCGGGACAAGACAATTTTGGTCTAAGACGAAGACTGTCAGTGCCAATTTCTGCAAATCTGCGATTCATCTAACGCAATACCACCGAACATTCCACCTACATGGCAGAAATCAAGTTCAGGGTCCGCACTGTGAGACGGGCTCTCGAGCAGCTGAACTGCAAGAAGGCAGTTGCTATAAACGAAATACCGCCAATCGTCCTGACAAAGTGTGCTCCCGAACTGGCATCCATTCTGAACCGTCTGTTTCAGATTTCTCATGAAAGCCCGACTTTTCCGAGCAGCTGGAAAATAGCGAGAATTCAACCGATCCCAAATAAATGAAAGAACTCCTTACCCCAAAAGTACCGCCCTATTGCACTTCTTCCCATTATGTCCAAAGGGATGGAGAGAGTCATAAATGATGAACTCATCAAATATTTTGAGTTGATGGGAATTCTTAACGACCGTCAGTATGGTTTCCGCAGGCAAAGATCGACAGGAGATCTGCTCGCCTACATTACTCATTTTTGTACATCAATGATGAAAAACCGAGGGGAATCTAGAACAGTAGCCCTCGACATCTCTAAAGCCTTCGATAGGATTTGGCATGCAGCCTTCTCGAATAAACTTGCTGCATATGGGCTTCCCGAAAATTTTCGGGGTTGGATAAGTAGCTTTCTTTCAAATAGATCAATACAAGTTGTGGTCGACGGTATATCATCTGATTATTTCCAGTTGCAAGCAGGAGTACCTCAGGGATCCATTATTTCGGTAACCTTGTTTCTGTTGCAGATAAACGATCTTCTATCATCTACAGAGAACAAGATCTTCGGTTTTGCAGACGATTGTACCCTGGTTTCGCCTTTCAGTAGTCTGCGGCCAATTACAGCTGCGGAAGCTCAGCGTCAGAGATGTCAACAAATTAATAACTTAAACTCTGACTTACAGAAGATATCTGAGTGGGGTCCCTTGAACCTCTCTATAAGCTGTGGAACTCGCTTCCGTCCAACATCTTCCCAACATCCTACAATTTGGCCCTCTTCAAGAAGTGAGTAAACAGACACTTCAATTCTTCCCATGCGCCCACTGGGAAGCACGCATAAAAAACAAAAGAAAAAAAGGTCGATAATATCGACTAGAATTTTACCGTCAGACTCTCTCGACCAGCTGTCGACATATGAGATGCATGGAAACCGAAAGACCAGGTAAAAAAATTATCATCCGAAGAAAATATACTAAAATATATGAAAAGTATCATTATGATCATGAAACAAATATTCACTGAGAAACAATCAGAGTTTTTAAAAACAATGAACTGGTACTAAAACAACAGAATTCTTTCACCTGAATCCAAAACTTTAAAATATGGAAACAGGGAGTGTTTATTATTTTCCTCCAAACTTTTAACTTCTTCACTGTTCCGAATAACATGAGTTACTTAGCTTTTTCTTCAGCAGAAATGATGTAAGATTTCATGAAGGTAAAATGCTTCAACCTTCATGGTTAACGGTCTGACTACAGCATGAATTAAATGCATCTCCCTTTCTAGAACCGCTGAAACTTTGTAACTGTCTAATCTATTTGATGACATTCTTTGACCATCTTTAGGTTTCCTAACTTTTCTATTATCTTAAACTTAACATCAGTCAAACACAATTTGTCGGTGATATACAAATGAATCGCTGCATGTGTTCCTAAGCGCTAATCTCAAAAACAGCTGAACCGATTTCTATAATTCTTCTTTTTTGAATATTTGAAGTGCAGACATGGTTCTTAAGCAGACAAAATTTCAAAAAATTTCGTGACAAGGTATAAAAACAACACTTTTTTATATATAACCTAACCTAACATCAGTAAAACACAATTTGTCGGTGATAAAATGTCACTTGAAATGTAAACATCTATTTGAAGAGCATCTTTAACATAAGTAAATCCAAAAGCCACAAACTATGAAGATGAAAGTGTTTTGTGTTTTTGACTCATTCATATTTGACATGCCTCCTATAAGACAAATTTAGCAATTTGACAACAATATGCTTAAAAAATGAAATTGCTCTTGCTTCATCAGATATTGAGCGTTCGAAGTCGGTCGAACAGCCCATTCAGCCTTGAATTGCCGTAGAATAGCAAAGCAACGAAACTCCTACCTACAACATTTCCAAGAATTCTGCAATGTCAAAGGTTTTGCAGCAATGCAGAGTAATGGTGAGGGATGAATGCACGATGGCGCATGAAATAACTTTAGAGGTTTTAGATAGAACCTTAAGAGATCGACGAAACAACCAGAACCAAATTGGTAGCGCAATGATTTTATTAGCAGGAGATTTTCGGCAAACATTGCCAGTGATTTCACGTTCAACACCAGCTGATGAACTGAAATCATGTTGAAATTCCTCCAATTTGTGGAAACATGTAAACAAGTATTACATTCAAGCAAGAATATGCATGTCATGTTGCAAAATAATCAATCTGGAAACATATTCTTCAAACAACTCATTGATATTGGTATTGGCAAATTTCCTTTGGACTTGGTAACTGGCTGCATCGCATTTCCTGAGCGTTTTCATCAATTAACTCAATCAAAAACTGAACTAATTCAAATAGTGTTTCCAACTGTTACTGAAATTTATTTTATCTCATGATTGGTTGAAAGAACGAGCTATACTGGCAGCCAAAAATACTGATGTAACTGAAATAAATTTCAACATTCAAGATGATATTCCTGGCGAAATCAGGTCATATAAATCAGTTGATACGGCAACTAATGAAGATGATAGTCTTGAACTATCCACCGAAATTTGTAAACTCACTCAATTTGCCAGAATTGCCGCCTCTCATTCTTCAATTAAATGTTGGATCTGTAGGTAAAATGTTGCGAAATATTAACCTACAACGACTTTGTAACGGCAAACGATTAGCGATAAAAGAATTGCTGAATAACGTTATAGAAGCAATCATATTGATACCCAGCATCCAAATGATTCCGACTGACGTACCATTCGAGTTTAAACCGCTGCAGTTTCCAGAAAACCCATGTTTCTCCAGCTGATCTTCCAAAAAATATCATGTATCATAAAGCACTACAATAATAATAAATCTTAATTTACAATAAGCGAAAATAAATTGGAGTATAATAAGGTATCATAATAAGAAATCTTAAATTGTAATTTTAATTGTTTTTTACTATTATAAAAACTTTAGATGATTTTTATTTTATGTAATTGTTGACGTATCAACTTCTTTTTCCTTTTTTTACTTACTAGGATGTCCCGAAGAGCAGAATGAGTATTAAAAAACTAAATAATTAAAGAATCGACTATTACGCGGTACGAATTTCGCCAGAACAGCTAGTATATATATATATATATATATATATATATATATATATATATATATATATATATATATATATATATATATATATATATATATATATATATATATATATAAATCAATTGCTGTTCGTTAGTGACGCTAAAACTTGAGAACGGATTTATCTTATTTTGGTCTTGAAATGTTCGTGGAGGTCTAAGGAAGGTTTAAAATGTGAGAAAAAATCCAATAACTGCCGGGAATATTATAAAAATAGCCCCTCTCAATTAAATGTAGAGTCAATTCAAACTTTATTGCTATTAAATAAAGTTCATATTAAATTATAATCACTCACTTTTGTCTATGCAATGAAGGTGTGTTCCTCCCAAATTGAAATTCTTTTCTTCCAATTAATTTATTTTCTTCCGAAACTAAACGATCCAAACAAAATGAAACGAACAAAATATGTGTACCATGGCTTCCAACAAGTACAAAATCAACGACAAGAGAAATTTCATTTATTGTAGTGAGCACTCTTTTCCCATTAAAGGAAATTTCTCTTAGAAGTTTGTTTGTTAAAATACTAGCCAAAACGAAGAAAAAAATGTCGTCTGGAAATATTTATGGTAGATTTTATGTCTAAGGTACTTATGAACGTAGGATAATCCCTTTATCGATGGTTGATTACCGAAGTTGATGCGAATTTTTTCACTTAGTTCAACTGCACAAACGTTTTCATTGATTTATCGATGGAGAAGTGAAGAAGTATCTTAATTAGGGAAAATTGCTTCACTTATGTTATTAGTGCACTTCCTATACATGCGAACATTCTGAAGAACTAAGATCTTCTATTTTTTTTAAAGAAGAGCAGTCATTTGGATGTTGAGTTCCAATACCTCTAATGAAAAGTATTGATTAAGGTATTTATTTCATGTACTAAGATCGGATTGAATAAGCAGGATGAGAAAGAAAACATTGTAAGTGCAGAAATGCACTAAACATATTGCCTCTATATATATATATATATATATATATATATATATATATATATATATATATATATATATATATATATATATATATATATATATATATATATATATATATATATATATATATATATATATATATATATATATATATATATATATATATATATATATATATTTGTATATCTATATATATATGGAGTTCCTAAAATTGATATTCTAATTGATTATAGGTCTTCAATTTGGGCAGTTCCCAGGCAGCACAATTTCAATGCAAGTTGGGTTTCAAATGGAAGATCTCGATTTTCTAAAATAGAATGCATGCGATTTAAATAATTTTCAAACGAGAATATAACATTGTTGTTGATGGTATTCATAACTTTTGGTACAAATTATATATATATATATATATATATATATATATATATATATATATATATATATATATATATATATATATATATATATATATATATAATCAATTGCTGTTCGTTAGTGACGCTAAAACTTGAGAACGGATTTATCTTATTTTGGTCTTGAAATGTTCGTGGAGGTCTAAGGAAGGTTTAAAATGTGAGAAAAAATCCAATAACTGCCGGGAATATCATAAAAATAGCCCCTCTCAATGAAATGTAGAGTCAATTTAAACTTTATTGCTATTAAGTAAAGTTCATATTAAATTATAATCACTCACTGTTGTTTATGCAATGAAGGTGTGTTCCTACCGTTAAAGAGTCAATTTGCAATTTACTACCGCTCCACAAAGTTCAAATTCTATCATATCTATCAAATTAGTCTTCTCGTGCGCGTTGGATGATCTAATGTCGCGTTCCGAAACTAAACAAAAATGAATCGCTAACGCGACAAAATTGCCTGATCACAAAATGTAATAGATCATTAGTAGTACTGATTTTTAATTTGGTCCGATTCGAGAAACTTAATTTTAACTAACTTCATTTGTTGAAGATAGATAAATCTAAAGTTTTGTAACAAATTAAATTTCTGAACGCAACCATAATATTTGATATTAGATTGTCAATCCATCCTGTCGCACTTCACAACACGGAAAAGGTATTACGATATCTATGAATGCATTCTTTTATCTTTATGAGTGAAGATTACCGTTACGTGCCCGAGAACTTTCTTTACTTTTGTGATCCTTTGTGATAGTGACATTCCAAGTAATGTACTCTTTTTTGTTGATATTCAGATCAAGAAAATAGTCGTATTGCTATGTCAGAATTGCGTTATTTAGTGAATAACAATATAGTAGATAGGCTTAGAATGCAACGAGTTCGCGCACATCAAACACAACAACAGCAAGCACGACGCAGTGCTCCTGTGATTCTTGAACGAGCTGCATTCCACTGCAAGCCAATTGGCCAAACGGCCTGAGTGCTGCCCATAAAGAAGAAGAAGTAAATGGCGAATCTACTGGCAAAGTATTAGTGCCACAATTAGTCGCACGCCCAGATCCTTTACGCCCTTTACTTTCTGGGATTGGAAATGATTCTAAGCACTTCTTGGCCAACATTCAGAAATATAACAGATGTTTTCGGATTACATCGTTTGGCGCTACAAATATTATACAGGACTATTTCTTGCCCACTTTCAATGTATTATACCATAATATTGTTTTATAATATTCAAGTTTGTATTAAAATATATATCGGAAATAATTATTGGACAAAAATTACAGCTACAAGGACAAATTTATCACTTACTGGGGGCGCTGTTACCACTACCCGATGCGTATCTTCAATGTTTACAAATTTATTTTATGTGCAATTCAGATGCGGAAGTTGATAATCGTTGTGATCACAATCCAACAATGAAATCTAACCTAACCTATCCATTGTCCAAGAATTACGAATATTTCTTCATCAGAACAACAATTTAGTAGGCATGTTCAAAATATCATTGGATCTTATTAAATACGGATTTCTTTTGTTTGCTTTAAGTTTATTCTTTACAAAAGTTTGGATCTTTTATTTATCGATTGAGGTTGAACGTCTGTCGGGTCAGCTAGTTAATCTACAAAAATCACAATGTCATAAAATTGTTGAAACTGTTGAAAACAGTTTCGCTTTCAATTCTGAAATAAACTGAATACAAAGATCTAACGCTGGTGGTTTCTTGCTTTGTATTGTGTTTATTCATGAGGGTTTTCCGAAGGAAATTCGTTCCATAATTAATGCTAGACGCCTCGAAAACTGAGGGGTATTATGTTGAGCTGAAAAGACAGTAATTTTCTTAAGAGATATTTGAGAAGTAGTCTGCATTATAAGTTGGGCTCAATCTAATAAAAGCATACTCACGTCCAAAACCACGTGAAGATTGTTATCGTCCAATAGTTCCAATAAATGCGCACGTTCGTGAAAATGTGACTCCTGAAGGCACTGAATATCGTCTAAAGCGTCTAATATTGTCGCTACCGCTGAAATAAAAAAAGAATTATTTTAGATTTTAAGATAGTTCAATGGCAAAATACTCTTTAATGGAAATTCTGAATAGCTGATCCAATTCGAATCAGTTCACTATGAAAATACTAATAATATTCATTTATATTAATGAGATTTATATTTATCTTTAGGGACCTGACAAAATAAATTTCAATACATTGCCTAATTGTTCTCTAGATCCTTCAGACTTCTTTTCTTCCAATAATAAGAGCAAATAATATTTTTTGAGGAATTTCACTGAATAATTGTGATTCTTAACGTGTTTCACTATCCCGTAGCTTCCTCAGACGAATGAAAAAGCTACAGTGTAATGAAACGCGTTACGAATCACAATTACTCAGTAAAATTCCTCAAAAAACATTACTTGCTTTTATTATTGATACCAAGTATATGCCTCCCAAATTCAAATTCTTTTCTTCCAATTTATTTATTTCCTTCCGAAACTAAACGATCCAAATAAAATGAAACTAACAAAATATGTGTACCATGGCATCCAACAAGTACAAAATCAACGACAAGAGAAATTTCATTTATTGTAGTGAGCACTCTTTTCCCATTGAAGGAAAGTTTCTTAGAAGTGTTGTTTGTTGAAATAATCTATCGATGGTTGATTACAAAACTTAGAAGGATTGATTTAAAGAAGTACCTCCAATGAAAAGTTGTCTAGAAATATTTATGGTAGATTTTATCTCTAAGTTACTTATGAACGTAGGATAATCCCTTTATCGATGGTTGATTACCGAAGTTGATGCGAATTTTTTGACTTAGTTCAACTGCACAAACGTTTTCATTGATTTATCGATGGAGAAGTACCTCCAATGAAAAGTATTTATTAAGGTATTTATTTCATGTACTAAGATCGGATTGAATAAGCAGGGTGAGAAAGAAAACATTGTAACGTGCAGAAATGCACTAAACATGTTGTCTCTCTCTCTCTCTCTCTCTCTATATATATATATATATATATATATATATATATATATAGAGTTCCTAAAATTGATATTCTAATTGATTATTGGTCCCAGGCAGCACAATTTCAATGCAAGTTGGGTTTCAAATGGAAGGTCTCGATTTTCTAAAATAGAATGCATGCGATTTAAGGAATTTTCAAACGAGAATATAACATTGTTGTTGATGGTATTCATAACTTTTGGTACAAATTATTCTCTTGCGTTCATGAAAAGTTGGCTGAATATTTCTCATTTACAATCAAGATTATTTTTCACACAAGGAATTACTTATTCAAAACCAAAAAGTGATAATACTATTGATCCATCACAATATACCGGGTGTAACTGGAAACAGGCTCGCCCCTATAACTTTTTTCCTGTCTGATATATTTCAATGAAATTTTCTGAACTCAATTAAAAATTTGTTTCAACTTGAATGGCACTGACAGTTTATCTGAAACGTTACCGGTTTCAAAGGAAATTAGCCAAAGTTTCGATTTTCAAATGGCTCAACCTGTATATTTTTTGAGAAATCAAATAAAACTCTCTTTGTCTATACATTCAGCACATTATAAGACGAATTTGCCGAATTTTTAATTTTTTTTTGATAAATTTGTTTTCAAGTCAAGGTGCCTATGACGACAAAAAACTGCGTGATTTATCGACCGAAATCGAGTACATTTGGATTCATCACTGAAACTGTAGAATTCCTTTAATCAACACCTTTATGAAAATGATAATGGCCGAAGTTTAGAATATTGCAACCAGTTTCTTCAAAAGATGGAAATGCATCCAAGGTATCCTTATAAAATTTTATATTCAGATGAATCCCGATTCACTTACAACGGAATGTTCAATAGAAACAATACGCGCTATTGGGCCTACGAAAACGAGCATTTAGTACGTGAGGGTAATTTCCACGAGCGATTTGGGTTTAATGTATGGATGGCATCTCATAGGTCCAATCATTTTTGGACCATTAACAGGGGAAAGATATTTAGGATTTTTATAAAACGAAATAAGCGATCTGATTGATGGTTTACCACTGGCTGTTACTAACAACTTAATTTTCCAACAAGATGGCCCGGCAAGATGGCCAGCTCGGTCGCCCGACTTGTCCCCAGTAGATTTTTTTTGTGGGCCCATGTGAAAAATCGTGTTTATAGAACTGCTTCAGAAAATCGAGAGGATTGAGAGAATAGAGTTCGGGGAACAATAAATGAAATTTTTTCCAAATCAAATTGATAATGTAGTACGGGCTACCATTCGCCGCAATAGGCTGTGTCAGGCACAAAATGGGGGTCTCTTCGAAAACCTGTTGTGAATTTATGCTCAATTGATTTGATGACATTCCATCTATGGTCCATTTGTGTATTTTGCGTTATTTATGTGTTTTGTTAAATTTGTATTCATCTGGAATGTACGATGAAGAGTATGTGCGCCATGCCAAAATAAAGCTAAGGTTTTGCGTTTTTGCTTTGTGTGCATTACAATTTTAGAACCGGCTGAGTCGTCATAGCCACCTAGACTTGGGAACAAATTTATCAAGAATGATTTAAAAATTCTGCAAATACATCTTTAAATATACTGAATGTATGGACAAAGAGAGTTTCATTCGATTTCCCAAAAAATATACAGGGTGAGCCATTTAAAATTTGAAACTTTGGCTCATTTCCGGTGAAACCGGAAGCGTTTCAGATAAACTGTCAGTACCATTCAACTTGAAGTAAATGTTTAATCAATTTCAAAAAATTTCATTGAAAAATATTGGATAGGAAAAAAGTTTTAGGGCGAGCCCCATAGTACTAAAGAGGAACTTCTATTTGATTATGTTGATTCCAGCTCAAACTAAGAAGAGAAATATTCATACAGTTTTTATAGATTACTAAAAGGCTTTCGATAGTTATCCGCATTAATGGCTTTGGGAAATTTATAAAATTAATAATACACTTCGTCGTTTTATTGAATTTGTCATAAAAACTTGAAGAATCAATCTTTATTTCAATATTCCAAATCAATCGTCGGCATTTTTCAAGGAGATTCTTCAAGGACTCTTTGGTTTTGTTCTTGCCTTAATCCATTATCTCATGAATTTAATGCTACTAGTTTCGGCTTTAAATTAAAAAGCCTATCAGCTAAATTCAAATAAATTCACTTAATTTATTTAAACGATATTAAATTATATGCCGGAATTAGATCTCATTTAAAAAGTCTACTTGAGATTACTTTTAACTATTTCAATGATATTCGTATGAAATTTGTTCTTCCTAAATGTAAGAATTTCTTTACTGAAAAGGAAAGATCACCTCTGATTATATAAAGATTTAAAATTCAGAAATCGAGCCAATTTATCAAGGAGTTACATACTTAGGATTTGTTCAAGAGAAGACAATTAACCATAGCAGCACTAAAGAAAATATTAGAAGTTTATATTATAACAGATTTAGAATTATCATCAAGAGTAATTCAACTATTGTAAACCTTTTCAGAACTATCCACTCCTATGCAGTTCTTATTCTAACATCTTCTTTTGGAATTATTAAATGATCCAAAACTGATCTAAATGAATGACAATGTGAAACGAGCACCTCTCAAAGTCACTCATCTTGGACGTCGTGGACTAACTGATTCAAACAATCTTCATAGTGATTAGATTTTTCTTTTACGTTCTCATTTTCAAGACGAACAGAAAGCGTCTGAATCACATGAATTGTTGCTTCAGAGTATAATCTCACACCTCTCAACTTGACAATGCAAAAGGTAGATTTTGATATATAAGATAATAGATCTAAAAAAGAAAGTTAGATGTAGAAAAAATTACACGGTAAGCACCCCAAAAGATTAAAAAACGATCATACTGTTGAAGTCACATCGAATAGATGGTTAGTATCTGGAGAATTGCTCACTGAAACAGAATGCTTGGCTATTGCAATCTAAGATCAGATTGTTTTCACAAGAAATTATAGAGAACGCATCATCAAGCAAAATACAGATGATTCTTGGCGTAGATGTTTTTGTTCTTCAGAAACAGTTTATTATATATTATCATATTGCTCAATACTTGCCTCAACAGATTATTTAGGAAGACATAATGTCGTCGCTAATATTATTCATTTTAATTCAGGAATAAAACATGACCTTATTCCCAAGGGTAAAAAATGTTACAATTATGAGCCTGAGATTATTTGTGAAAACGACAAATATAAATTTCATTTTGATACAACAATTCTTTGCAACAGGGCTGTAGATCAGAATAACCAGATATCATCCTTACGGATAAACAAAATCGAATAACATACTATATAATTGATATAGTTATACCCGACATACATAACATACAAAATGAATACAATGAAAACATTTCTGAATATATGATGCTTGCCGATGAGATAAAAAATGTGGAAAATGAAAAATATTTATTCTACCGGTTATTATTTCTACAATAGATGTTTTTCCCAGGAACCTTCACAAAAATATTGATATTTTAGGTCTGAGAAAAATTTATTTGAACAGTTACAGAAGATAACAGTCATCAAATAGTGTAATATTCTTCGTAGGTTTCCTTCTGAAAGAAATAATGAGGTAGAGTCATAGGTTGTCTCTGTAATTTATAGAGCTCAGATTCTTATTTCATACTTTATTTATTTGTATCTAGAAATGTAATATAATAAGCTGACAATTTTAGTTATATACGAAGCAGTATTCTATTGGATCGGTCACCACTTCACACAAAGAAAACTATGAATGACATTCAGCGTTAGTTGACTAAGGTTCATACACTGGATTTTTCCGGGGAGAAAGACTCCGAAACTACTCTTTGGTATATTGATGTGATTGGCTGACAATGATATAGTTTATGTATAATCTGGTAGATTGGTATATTTTCATAACATCCTAATATATAATCATTCCAGGATATGTTTATATATATATATATATATATATATATATATATATATATATATATATATATATATATATATATATATATATATATATATATAGATATATATATTTTTTTTATATATATATATATATATATATATATATATATATATATATATATATATATATATACGACGTATATATATTTTTTTATTTGACTCTCAACTCTGGGAACGAAGAGGATGGGGTTGAAATTTTCAAAACACCATGTCTTTAGTAATAACGGGGATAAACCTATGAGGTTTTCATATTATCTTATAGTATGTTATGATCAAACACTTTTGTTTGAGAATTTTGTTGATATAACCCTTACCTTCCGAATCGGGAAGGAGGAATTGACAATTTTCAAAACGCCATATTAGGTATATTAAGCACCTTTATTTGAAAAATTCTTCTCGTCTGAAGTAGACCACAGCAATCAACTAATACACAAAAGCCTATATAGTTTTGCTAAGTTGATTCCCTAGACTGGAAACACAATCTACTGCTGCCATTAGACTTCCATGACTGAAATGTCCAATTTCCTTCAACTTCAACATTAATTAACATAGTGAAAATATTCTCATCGTATAGTTTTCAGAAAAAATGTTCGAATTGGTTCCCCATACGCTACAAATATAAACTTGAATTTACTATAGCCCTAGCCTAGGTGAACCAATCTTTTTATCAGACCAGTGAGTCATTCGCTGATTGCATTACACAACTGCTCACAATTGCGATACTGTGTTATATATATTTTATTTTTCAAATATCCCGAAAAAATATCTTAAATTGAAATTTCAGGTCAACATGCAGGCCAGTAAATGAGACCACTAATTCATAAATAACTTCTTGTAAAATATGAGTTGCCTGCAAAGGTACCACTAAGATTTCTTCTAAAAGTTTTGAAACTGAGTTTTAAGAGATCTATCAGCATCAATTATGATATAAGAATTAACCATCAAAATCGAAACATACGTTGAAATCGAACCTGACCTGTTGCCGTCGAAGCTCTGTTTCGAAATTATTCTCCTCGGTCTAGAACTGATTGATATAGGAATTGAACTATCCGATCGCATTTCATCGGACCTAATGCCATTACGTGCAAAACGACGCTTATTTCTCTCTCTAACTCTATCTGAATGCAAGTTACAAAAGCCATTACCCTGCATCTCCAGCATTGATGTGATGGATTACTTTAAAGGATACTTGTATTTTCAATATATTATCTGTGCTTCACTCTCGGAATCACAAACGTAATTTCAATATTTAAACATGATGTCCCGGTGAGTGATTAGTCTTGAAATCAGTTAAGAAATGAATTTCATATTTTCTTCAATTTCGTTGCATTCCTTCCTCCTCGGATTTTTCGATGTAACATATTTAAACATATTGACTTGGTGACTAGTGAATAGAAAATCTATAGAAACTCTCTAATTTGAAACATTTCGAAGCATCATTTCAACATCGAGTGCGATTCGGTTTCAATGTTTGGTTTATAAACCACCATATTTTGACATTTGTCATTTTTTACGAAGATCTTCGTCAAGAACTTTCTTATGAGAGGGTTCTTTGAATGAATTTATCTTCACTCACAGAAGGTTAGTATATTTCAAGCATGATGGCGCGCCCCCACACCATCCAAGAAATGTCTCAGAAGTTTGACCTCGTTCTCAAGATTTAATGCCCTTAGATTCTTTCTCTTGAGCTATATAGACGTTATTTTATATACACAAATTCATAAAGAATAATTGAAAAGAAATTATTAGTAATTGTTAAGCTTCAGTGAACAATGCAAAAACCAAAATGCATGGAGAAGTGTTTCTAGGCATTACAAATAATTCAATATTTTAGATGTTTTTATTTGTAATTTATTATTAACTATTTTTAACATTTTTCACTCATGTGTAATAAATAACTTTCGGTTATTCTTATAAGTGGGCTTTATTCATGTGAGCATGAAATTCACATCTAGGATGATTTGTATAAATTCGCACTAAAATACTAGATGAGCCAAAGAATGTTCAAAGAATTTCACTTCTTGAAAATCTCACATTTTGAGGGAATTTGTCAGGCATATTATATAAATTTGAAAATAAAAATACAGTCTTCCTATTTTACATTCTGTGGGAAATGTACTGGGAAATAGTCAATGAAACACATGATATTTATTTTACATCGAAATTTATTGTATCCCATTAAAAGTAGGCCCCTTCGGAAAGAATACATTCATTTTTCAATAATATACAAAACGGGTATCTCGTAGTGGTAGAGTCCGAGATCCCTGAAATGATCTCTCACGGTCATCCGAGGAGCAAATTCGAAATTCGGAAGAACCTAGTAGGCGGTGCTTACTGCCCAGCTAAAAGTTATCAGTAGCGTAGCGTCTCATTCTCATTGTGAACCTAGAACTAGTCTTATCATTTAGCTGTGAAAGATCTATTGTGAAAATGGCGTTTGGTAGTAAGTGTAAAAAAATCAATTTTGATTCAATAACATTCATGGAAAATGAAGCGTGTAATGGTTTGAGCTTTCCATTTAAGCAAGTTATAAATCGTGTGTGTAAATGAATATATCTGCAAGTACGGTAAAAAGAATAAAAAAGGAAGCAATTGATGAAAACAAAAAGTAAGGATAACAGGAAAATTGTAGTTGAATCATTGGATATAAGGACAAAATCACTAGATTATTTAAAAGATCAGGATATATAAAAGACAAAATCAGCCAATTATTTATATATATATATATATATATATATATATATATATATATATATATATATATATATATATATATATATATATATATATATATATATATATATATATATATTTGAAAAAGAGAGGATTGACAAAATTCGAATAATTGTATTTACAATAAATGCTTATATCTATAATTTTGGTGTGTGTCAGAAAACACAAGTGAACCGTATATCAATTCTTATTACACAGCTTCTCATCAGTGGTTAGACAATGTTCATGGATTACATAAAAAATTGGAAAAGGTCCTTTGTTAGTTATGACTGGCGCTGTCAGTGAGCAGGGATTTGTTCCAGATTCACTTTTAATATTCAAATCTGAAGCAAAATCAGTAGACTGTCATGATGATATAAGACTTGAAAATTTAAAAAAATGGATTAAAAAAACGCAACGCTTCGTTACGAAGCTACAGAAGAAAATTGTTTTATTCTTCAAAACTCCTGCAGTTTTTGAGATATTCAGCCCAAATTTGGAATGAGAGCTATCTTTACAGCCTCTATCATTACACGTCCTAGATTTTAACTGTAATGCACAAGGCGTTTTTTTTCCGAGGCCATGTCTCCTTTTGCAATTTCAAACTTTTTTCAGTACGCTACTGATCAGCGCAGAATCAATTTTCGTCATCTTCTTTAAATTTAGAAACTTTTTCGACACATGTAACTTTTTCGTATCTCCAACCGTTTTCTAGTGAAAAATTATTGACTTTGAATTATTTGAATTGTATGTTATTCGCTAAATAAAAAAAAATGATAGAAATACTTCATAGGAATGCCCAAAATTTGCTTTTATTTTGATAGCTCGTCTTCTGAGACTCAACTTATACTTATTCAATATCAACCCTAAAAAGAACAATTACAAACTGAATAAATTGCTGGTGTCCCCTACCTGTAAGAATGCAGGCATGTGTCCTTCTTCCCATATTATCACGCACTCTCTGAAATATTCCTGGGGTATTTCTTATCGTGTTACAAGAGGTTATTATTCGATTTCTCAATTCTTCTACAGTGTTCACTGGAGTGGTATAAACGAAACTTTTGAGATTTCCCCATAAGAAAGAGTCTAAACTATTCAAGTCTGGGGACCTAGGAGGCCATGGTTCTGGCCCACTCCGACCTATCCATCGGTTGCTGAATGTATTATTTAAGAATTCCCTAGCTGCTCCACTAAGACGTGCTGGTGCCCCGTCATGCATGAACCACATTATGTTTCTCGCCAAAAGTGGCACATCCGCGATCAATAAAGGTAACTCCTTCTCAAGAAATTGCCGATAAGCAGGATCGTTTAGTCTGTTAGGCAAAACAAATGGCCCAATCAAATAATTTCCAATTATTCCGACCCAGACATTCAGTGAGAATTGTTCTTGATGATGAGATTCTTCAATGAAATGGTTTTCCTCAGCCCAATAATAATTATTGTGAACATTTGTGATGGCAGTTCTCGAAAAGTAAGCTTCGTCTGCGAAGATTATTGCACTATCAAAATGAGCATTTTCTCTAATTTTGTCTAACAACCGTCGGCAGAAATTCAGTCTTGACGGAAAATCTCGAGGAAGCAGAGTTTGGACACGTTGAATATGAAACGGGTACAATAAAAAGTCGTGTAGAATACTCCAAACTAGAACATGTGAAATATTCCAAATTTCAATTTTTTCTTGTACTCGCATGAGGATTCGAATCGATACAATTCAAAACTGCTTCCTCAATATCTGGAGTTCTCATAGTTTGAGTTGCACCTTTTAAATGATTATTTGCAGTAAAAGTACCAGTTTCCCTCAACCTTCGGTTGATATTTGAAAATATTCGCCTGTCTGGTGTTACTCGATTTGGAAAGTACATCTGATATAATCGCCCAGCTTCTGTTGTGTTTCCGTCAGCCAGATCGTACAAATGGATATCAGCCAATTGGCCGTTTGTGAAATTAGCCATTTTTTCTTACAGCAATAACTTGCTGTCTTAAAACTAATTGTCAATTTGATAAAAATTCGAACGGACACTGGTTCAACTTCAGCAACTGTCAAAATAAATAAATGAATAAATGAAAAAAGAACGGACACTGGTTCAACTTCAGCAACTGTCAAAATAAATAAATAAATGAATGAAAAAAATCAAAGTCTACTAGTCATGTTTTTAATTAGAAGTGCTTTCAATTCAACGAATGCATACAATCGATTAATAATTTTTTGCTCGAGAACAGTCGGAGATACAAAATTATTACAGGTATCAAAAAAGCTTTTAAATTGAACGAAGATGACGGAAATTGATTGTACGCTGATCAGTGGCGTATTTCAAAAAAGTTCGAAAGGGCAAAAGAAGACTTGGCTCCGGGAAAGAAAACACCTTGTAGTTTCTAGTTGAAATTTAGGACGTGTAATCATGGCGGCTGTAAAAAATAGCTTGCATTCTGAATTTGGGCTGAATATCCCAAAAACTGCAGGAGTTTTGAAGGAAAAACCATTTTATTCCGGAAATTTCAACAAGCTGTAGCTCCGTAACGAATTTTTTGCGGACCTATGTTTATATGAACGTTTTTCTTAAAATTGCACGTAGATTTGCCCCCTTAAGTTGTGACATACTATTATGTAACATCCAGTATATCTTTTCTATTATTGAACTGTTTTGTATCAAAAGATAACACGCCGGAAATTCGAGGTTTGCTGGAAAGCAATCTTGGAATTTTATTTTCCACATTTTTAGTGGTAGAATACTGACAATCAATATTGAACTTTAAGGATGATCTACATGGCTCATTTTAGAGCTCGCAGACCCAAATTTCAGTTTTGCAAGAAGGAACGAGTCGGCCGGAGCTATAATATAATCAAAGAGAACTGTTAACATTATCTTGACTTTTGATCAACTTTGACGTGTTTCGTTTTCGGTTCAGTTGGAAAACGCCACTCCGAAGTTTACTGACTGGTTCGCAAGTAAAACTCATAAACCTATGTCTCATCACCAGTTGCGACGCGTTTTATGAAAGTGGAGTCGGATATAACTAGTTTCAGCGACCTCTACGTAATTCATTTTTTGAAGTAAATTCAGATCTTTTAGAGCTAGGTGAAGTCAAGCGACAACGCGTTTCATGCCTAATCAATTGTTTAAAATGGTACGAATTGATTCGGGAAACACAGAAAGTTCATTACTTATCTACCTCGAACTTGAATGACCTTCTATAACATTTTCAGCGATTCAGCATACGAAATTCCATTTGCAATACAGAATTTGAGACAAATTCTCTGTTCGATATTTTTATCAATTGTAAAAATCGCAAAACACACTGAACTGACAAAATCGAGCACTGTAAACAAACTAAATGACAGATAGCGTTCAAACTCCGCGTCAGTATATAAAACAGTTGTGCTAACTTAGCAACAACAAAAATTTTGACATCCATTTCATGCAGGTTCTTTGACTAATCAATTCCCGATACTTTTGACAGATTGTTTCTGAATTCACATATATTTTACATTAGAAAATTTAATCTTATAATCCGAAAACCAATCAACAAAAAATAAATAAATACGTTCTACTCTAAGCGCCCATACTGTCAAAATAGCTCTCACCTAACTCTAATAGCAACCAAGATATTGTCATATGCCGAAATCCTTGAAAATCGAGAAATACGGAATAACTCGAAAATAAAAGGAGATAGCTGCGATCTGTTTTCAGCAATGAATCTTCCTCGAAAATTGGGGAAAATAATTCGGAATCTTCGTCGGCACTCGACTACGTAAACGCAATAATTCTATATACACTTTTTGTTCACAACTCACAGACAAGCTGTTCCTGATGTGTCAGCGACGAGGCCGAAAGGGTTTTCTTCTCAGGTTTGTTACTGCCTTTTTTTCATGAATCATATAGAAGGTAACGAATGGTTTCTTCTCTTTTTCTTACAGCTTACACCTGAGGGGCGATTGTAGGAGGCTAGGTGTGTTTTGTGTAACCATTCTACATACTGCGCTTTCCTCAGATCGTTTTTTGATGCATCTAAATTTGACATTACGCCATAATTCTGTTGTCCAGTATTTTTGTTTATCTCTTTTCCATTATTTCGACTAGATAAATAAAACCTTCAACATCTGAAATGGTTAAGATTATATCTAAGAATTTCTATTCAATGAGAAAATTTTATTTAATTTAAGAGTGGGGCGTTTCGACGAGACAGCGCCTTCATCAGCTAGATACAAAATGAAAACTAAACTTGATATCAAATATTTAAGGGTTGACGCAACCAAAATCAAACTTAAAGTAAATAACACACCAGCTCCCGAATTATATTCACTAATTAAACTTACGCCGAGATACTCTATTAGACCAGTTGTTTCTTATATTTCAGCTCCTGCAGTTAAGATATCTCATTTGTTAATTGATTTGATAAAACGATATTGTAGATTTAAACTCAAATACTCAATAATTGCTACAAATTCATAGATAATTTACAAGATTACATCGTCTTCATAATTAGTTTCTTTTAATGTCTACAACTTATTCCAAGTATCGCTCCAAAATTTCAAATCGGTATTGTTGAGAAATGCATGAAACTTAATAACGTGAACCCTTTAATTCAACACGAAGTACTGTTGTTATTAGGTATGTGTGAAAAACAAAATTAATTTGTCTTTGTGTCTACATTTCACCGTTAGGGCAAAGGCCTCTTTATGGATAATCCACTCACCCCCTATTAGCAGAAAGTTTGATAGATAACTTAGAATCTACAATACATAACAACGTTTGAAGCGGCTTTTATTTGATAAAATTTCATATCAAATGAAAAATAAATAAATCAAACGATTTAGAATTCTACTAGGATAATATATTAGCACAACGCCTTTAGACATTCTACAAAGCAAATGTTGAAGAAAGCTGAGATTACCTTTTTGGCTTTATGGTTTTTCAAGTTATTATTACGTGCTGTTGTTCACTCGCAGAACATCTGGTTTTTGACTATGTGTGTGAAAATTATGTGACCCCGAATTACATGAAACTCAAGAAAAACGACAACAATGCTTCAGCCACCAGAGGTTAGGTTAGGTTAGATTCGCACAGGACATCTAACATGGTTGAAAGCAGACAGAAAAATTCAGTACAGCAAAAGGGACATTTGTAACATTTACGTCGAGGTAATCCATTCAGAGCTATCATTCAGATTGCACCCAGTAGAGTTCGATATTCTAGATTCAGAAACGAGGTACAATATAAAAACTAAAATTCATAAGAAATTCGAAATACAAAGCAATAAACTTCATTCTTCAATATCTAAAGAAACCATCTTCTAAACCAAAAGTCACTAATTTTTCTAGTCATAAATTCGAGAAAATATTCATCAATTTTACAGAATGTTTTTTCACTAATGTTTAAACCACACTCAGAAAAAAGGTTTTAAACATAATATTTTACCGAAAGATCATACTTCCATTTTGGAAAAACTAGCAGTAGAAACAGAAATCGCTCTGAAGTACACAGATAATAATGGCGTAAGTAATACCACAAGAGCTCAGATTTGGCCAGATATTTTTCTATGCTCGTTTTCGAATACTTACGTGCAGGTTCGAGCTACGCTCTCGTGATTTTGTCGAGCAGGTCGAGTTGAATTACCGAAAAGTAAAAATGAGAATACGAGCTTAGAAAAATATCCTGTCAAATCTGAGCTCGAGTGGTATTTGCTGAGAAAATTCCACGAATGACAAAACGTAAAAAATGAAGTTTATTGAGAAATGCACACAAACTCAACGAGAAAATTATAAAGCATTCATTACAAACATCTTTAGTTATTATTGGAATGAGCAGTTATTGAAAATGCAATTACTATATACAATTTTTCCACTCCAGGTCGATTCTATATGGAAGATTCAGCATTCGCAGAAGTCTTTCGAAAATTTGAAACAAGATTCAAATGATGCTCATTATTCAGTTGCAGCTAGGGCTTAATAGAGCTTGCCGTAGAGTGTCCGGTTAGTTTGATCAATTCTTGTTCACTGAAACCTGCCTCAGATATGTTCGAAACAGCACGGGATCTATGAGAATGATTTGTGATATTTTTATTTTTCGTATCCAGTCCAACTTTCTCTGCTGAAATTTTTGTCCATTTCGATATTTCATTTATTCCCAAAGGCCTTGTACCAACCCTTAGAAGTACTGTTTTTCCAAAATTGATTGGGAGCGAGAAAAAATCCATTACTTGTAATATGATTGGGTCTTTTCGACAATATCTTATGAAACAACCTCACAGGACATAAATCTGGGTTTTCCTTATTTTATACTAGCCATTTACTATCACAGCATTTTTTTGAGCCGCCTTGGCAAGTTTTCGAGAATACTGGGTTATATTCAATACGACCAGTCACTTCTCCGTTATTAAATTTTTCCTCTTCGAAAAAGTGTACCTTGCAAGTTGCTGCTTCACCGCCACGCCATGCTAATTCATGAGCAACAATACGGAAAAAATTGTTCAACAAACCTATTGCGGCATTTTCATCCCAGTACAGAGCCATGCTATCAATTTCAGTTCTTGTTAATGCAACGGAACTTTCTTTGCGCTTTTCCACATCCCCTAGTAACATCTTCCTTTTAGAATTGCGAGCTTCACGCGATTTTCTAAATGCTGAATCGGTAAAGGGGTTGAAACTCATGTTGAATTTTTCGAAATACAGATCCTGCATCATTTTCGCAGTTGTGTTCCACATTGTTTTGACAACGTATTCTTTGTAATCCTGTCCATTCATTTGTTTCATATTGAAACCCTAATCCATAAGAATTTCTGCAATATCTTCTATAGAATGCTGTATATCCAAATCGAATGTTCGTTCCTTGCAGAATATACTGAATTGATTCCAAATCGAGCTGTGCGTTTTTCTTGTATTTTTGGGGATAGAATTCTGCATAGAACTATTTATTTCTGCTTCACTGGTGCTTCCGAAACGGGACATTTTGATTTATATCGGCATAAACCTTACAAGAAGTACTAAAATGGCTGTTCCTGGCAGTTCTTAAACCGTGTTAATTGTTGTGAATGTTGCGTTGCTATGGAAACGCAAGGATTCTATGCAATTTATCCGATATCAAACTCGAATTTCTGTGTTCTTAAACGTGCATTTTGACACATGAGTGGAATTATTAATAATAAACATCGGTCAGCCAATTTGATCAAGAAAATATATAATTATTCTAAAAGGCTATTTATTCCAGATCACAATTTTATAAAAACTATCGAAACAAAATCAATTTCTGAGGAATTCATTTTCACCAAAGCTGATAAAGGTAATTAAGGCATAGCAGTCAAAAAAGAAGTTCACGTATCAAAAACCCTATTTTTCATATATTCATCAAAATTTTACCTAAAGCTCCGACTAACAAATTCAATTAACAAATGAAAACTGCAATTGAGGAGTCAAAAACTTTAATATCGTATCAGCAAAAATATCAACTCGCTTCGGCCAATCCTCATCCCCCTCAACTTTACTCTTTGATAAAAATACATAAGGAGGAAAATCCTGTAAGACCCGTGGTCTCTTTTCCTACAGCACCATCTTATTCACTTTCTGAATTCCTTGTAAATATTTCAAAAAAATATGCAATTATCAAGCAAAATACGCCATCCGCAACTCTTTCGACCTTATTCAGAAAAATTCAAAACATACACCTTAAACTTGATTTTAAATTCTATTCTTTCGACGTCAAAAACCTTTATCCAAGCACTCCACCATCTGAACCATATAACCTTGTAAACCAAATTTTAGACAACAATAGAACAAATCTATTAATAAAAGCGGATATTATGCGACTCCTGAATATATGTTTGTCTCAAAACTGCTTTCTTTTCGAAAAAATTTATAATTCAGAATAAGGGTTAATAATGGGTAACCCATTGTGTCCAATCCTATCTGAAATTTTCATGGACTATTTAGAGAAAAAAAATCATAGTAAACAACGCACTAAACTTTGTCGGTATTGGTTCCGCTACGTTGATGATATTATTGTCTGCTTTACAGGTACGGACAGACAATTAAGTATGTTTGTAAAATTCTTAATAATTTGCATCCAAAAATAACATTTACAACAGAAATCGAGAAGAATGGCTCGATAAGATTATTTAGATTTAACTATAACTCGATCTAATAATGAACACAATTGCTCTATGTATCACAAACCTTCACACTCTGACATAATAATACACAACTCATCAGCACATCTCTATAAGCATAAAGTTGCATCTTTCAATAGTTATATACATAGACGTACTCAACGTACGTAATCAACAGAAAATTTCGTGAAGGAATTGAATTTAATCAAACAAATTGCTATTAACGATGTATAACCCAGATATAATTAATTACATTTTGAAGAAGAAACAACTCAGATCAGTGGCGTAACTAAGGGGGGGCGGCGTAGGCGGCCCGACTATGACCATCAGTTATAGTTCTTTCTACCTATAATAAATCGTTAATCTGTGGCAGAGAGCATAACCGGCATTACTAAAATGATCTAGGTAACTATAATATCGTACCACGAGCATAATAATTGAAATTTAAAAAACAATGTGCACAGTGTCGATCGATCAGGGATTCCCCCAAAATTTAATACTCCGCGCATAACCAACGCTAGTCAGGGGATTCCCTCGATATAGCGCTCATCACTTGTATTGTGGATTGGGCCATTTCTTTTGTTTCCGACCGCATTCATTTCAATATTCGCTTACGTGAACGTGTGAACGTCTAGTGCAAAGTGTTTGTTAATTATTAGATATTATAAAACCGATTTAATATAGTCGATTCTTGAAGAAAATGAACAAGGTAAATGAAGTATTTTTGTTATTACAGGTAATACTTACATTTTTAATTCATTTAGTATCTAATGGCAGTATCTTAGATTATTTTGGATAACCCTTCAATTATTTTATTCTCTTTTAATTACTGTGTATTTTAAAACTATATTATTGAGCTGTCCTAAATGATAAATACCTACAGAAGGTATTTTAGACGGATTGCAGTAATATTTTCTTGTTTAGCCTGGGCAAGTATTACTATCTACTCGTATTTATTTATTAAAATAGGTTTTAATTGTAAATAATGTTCTTATTTATTATTTACTTACTTATTTTTTCCGATCTAATAGCAATGGGATTTCTTTACTAAAACGGAATACATTAAGTTTAGATTTTTAATTGAAAGTAATCATAATCATATCATACAACTTCGCGTACCTTGGTTTTGCTCCGAGATGAATAGCCCGAGCACTCGTGGCACGGATATCACAATCAACGGTCGAGTATTTAACTAGTATTTTTCGAATAATACTTAAAAACATATTTGCACCGAGACGCAGGATTGTTAATATGAATTAACAATCCTGCGTCTGGGAAAAATATATTTCACAAAGCTAGTTAAGTAACGTATAGGTGTTTATTTACTGTTTCAATTAGTTTATAAAATCAACGTATCGTTTACTAACTAAAAATATTTTTTAAATTACCCAGACGAAATATGCTTCAGGGAATTCATACTTCAAAAAGATAAAGCGGGTTTCAACAGAGAAAAGCCAAAAAGGCTACAATGGATGAAATTCAGAGCATGTCAGGTTCTCTTTTCAAATATGTCAGAAAAGCAGATAGCGGCCAAAGTTCGAGTAAAGTACCCGAATCTCCTGCTGACGAAAGTAATGATTCACATCTTGGAGACTCATATTCAGATAGCAACATCGACAATACAGCATCAATGGAGACGACCCAGGACCTTGACGGAATCAAAATAAATAATGAAAATGGCGCCGTTAATGCTACTTTCGGAGATAGCATTAGCTTCGAAGAATCAGTTCAACACTTGAGAGATGTTTCACATTTTAGTTTACCGGTAACTGATAATGTTCGCATTGACATAATAAAAAAGGGCAATGAACATTTCCAGAACAAAGAAGGACCGTTTCCTATTGTATCTCGTCATGGTTCAAAGATTAAAGGTGATTCTCGTCATCTTTCACAGGAATGATTTTATAAACAGATGCCTAGTGGTGAAAAAATTCTACGATCATGGATGGTATTTTCTCCTATATCAAATAACCTGTACTGTTTTTGCTGTCGTTTATTTGCTGTCAGTAACATACAAACAACATTTACAACTGGATTTCAGAAGTGGTGGAAACTAAATCCTAAAGTATTGGACCATGAAACTTCATGTGAACATTTAGAAAATTTCGAAAAGTGGAAAACTTTGGAAATAAGATTAAAATCTCACACCACAATAGATGATGCAACATTGCAATTAAAGAATACGGAAAATCAGAAGTGGGAAAATCTTTTATCTAGATTATAAGATATAACATTGTTTTTGGCTAAACAAAACCTAGCATTTCGTGGACATGATGAAACCCAAGGGTCGTCTAATAAAGGTAATTTCTTAGAACTAGTTAAACTGCTGTCAAAGTATGATGCAGTACTCAAAGAACATATACTATATTTGGAGCAGGAAAAATCACCTAAAGTAACATAGTTTTTGCCAGAAATACGAAATGAGTTCATAAATGTTTTAGCTAATCATGTAAAATGTCAGCTTGTCAACGGAATTAAATCGGCCAAATATTTCGGAATCATGTTTGATAGCACACCTGACGTTTCACATGTCGATCAAATGTCTGAAGTGATTCGTTATGTAAAAACTAATAATAGAAAAGTAGAAGTCAAAGAAGTATTCTTAGGATTCTTTCCTTTGCATGGAAAAAAGCAGCTGATTTAAGCGCTGAAATACTAAAGAAGCTTGAAAACGAAGGCTTAGATATTATGATGTGTTGTTCTCAAGGTTATGATAATGCTGCAGTTATGAGTGGTATACACGGAGGAGTGCAAGCTATCATAAAAGAAGAAAACAGTAAAGCAATTTTTATTGGTCGTATAGATCATTCAATTAATTTATGCGTCCAACATTCGTTCGCATAAAATGTGATCTGTGTTACATTTTTCGGACCAGTGGAAACAATATTCAACTTTTTTTTAAGTTCCACTAGCCGTTGGGAAGTGCTCCTCAATCACAGCAAAGCATCTGTTAAAAGACTTTCAACAACGCGATGGAGTGCTCATTATAGTGCAGTAAACGTATTGGCTGAAAATTTTGATGGGATAATATCTGCAATTGAGGAACCATGTGACCAATACGTAAATTTAGAAATTAAAGGTGCTGCACAAAATCTTATGCCTGCTGTGTGCAATTTTTCATTTCTTTGTTTTCTTCTCTTTTGGAATGATGTGCTAAGGGAAGCGAATAATGCTCAGATTGCATTACAAAGTAAAGGTTTAAGTGTTGATGAAATGATCATAAAACTAGAAGCACTTCGTCTATTCATTGGAGGGAAACGGTTGCATCTAACAGAAGAGGCAATAGATTTTGCTGTACAAAAATCGGAAAAATACAACATTTCGATGGAACGACGAATTCGTCGCAAGAAACGCATGCCCGGTGAGTTAACATCGTCCACCGATGCTGGACTTACACTTAGAGCGGAACTTCAAAAGGACATGTTAGAATGTATTGACAGATTTAATATTGAACTACTAACCTTCATGATGAAGTATCAGAAACAGAACTCCTTTTGGAAATACCAAGATTGAGAAGACATTTAAAAGCGGCTAATATTACTGTCTCTAATTGGGTGACACTGGACTTTTTGAAATTTATTGTGGAATGGGATTTTAGAGAATCTCTTCCGAATCTAACGGTCGCACTAAAGTTATTTATAACAATATGTGCATCAGTTGCTTCATGTAAGAGAAGTTTCAGCAAATTAAAATTAATTAAAAATTATTCGCGGTCTACAATAACTGAAACCAGATTAAACAATCTTGGTATTTTAACGGTAAACATGAAGCAACACAAAATATAAATTTTGAAGAAGTGATTTCGGAGTTCGCTATTGTCAAAGCTATAAGGAAGAAATTTAAATTTTTAACAAACTAAATTTTTTTCACATAATATACAAATATTTGTAATAGGTACTTGTATTTTAATAAAACTTAAATGATTATAACTTTTTTCATTTTAACAGTTTCGATTGAGTTTTAGGGTGACACCTATAAAAACCGCCCAGGGTGACACCTATGCTAGCTACGCCACTGACTCAGATTGGCCATTCAACAAGTATATCCACGATCAGAAGAACGAAATGAATCTTATAAATGTCTAACATATTTTGGTTAAAGTAACGAAACCTTAGAAACATTCCTTGGAAATTTCAACTTAAATATAGCTTTCACAACAAGAAACAACTAAGGTGGACATATTAAGAATTACTAAACAAAAACTAATAAAGAATTTAAATCAGGAGTATATATTTTGAATTGTCCATTCTGCGATAAGTTTTATATTGGCCGTGCCGGTAGAAATTTCGGAACTAGAATATCGGAACATAAACGTAGTTTCAATAGTAAAAAAGCCGATTCCAATTATTCAAATCACCTTTTAGATTGCAACCACTCATTTAATCCGGATTTCCAAGTTTTACATACAGAGAGTAGAGGCCAGAAATTGAATTACCTTGAAGCCCTCGAAATTAACAGATATAAAAATTCCAAGAATATATTTAATGACCAACTACATATAAATCAGTCACCTCTACTCCACTTATACCCACACTTACTTGATAGCCCTTGAATGGATTTCCCTAAGCTGATTTTTATTGCTACTTCTAGTGTATTTATAGTATAGAATATCAGTAGTATGTAAACCTGCACTTGAGAAAGACACAGAGTGTCGAAACGCGTTGTGCTAATATATTATCCTAGTAGAATTCTAAATCGTTTGGTTTATTTTGTATACATAACAACCCTTTAGCTGAGCAATTTCTATATTGGTTTTGGTATGTGGATAGTATCATTGCATGTTTAACTGGTACCGAACGTCAGCTGAATATTTACGAAAAGTTTGAAAATTCAATTCATCTATGAATAAATTTCGAACTTGAAAAAACGATCAACTTTCACCAAATTGAACAAAATACATGAATTCCCATCTTTCCTAAACCATACCGACATTGTAATTCAAAATACGTGATTTCATCCGGTTCAACATAAACTGGCAGCTTTCAACAGCATATTTCAAAGATTACATTGGTCGACAAAAAAAAATTTCTTCTAGGGTTTCTGTTCTTATGATTACATCTTAATTCTAGACATTCAAAAACACTTGAATATTCATTTTATACCTTAAAGTTTGCTCTGCTCTGATTTACATCGATGAGTATATTTTAATTCAATTCATAAACGAAAGATGGTACCACTTCGATTAACCTGAAAATAAAATATTCTATTGTTTGTAAGAGACAAAATAGTCAATGTTAACTCATTTAGTACAGCTGCAACAACTATATTTGCGTATTACTCGGTTGAAAAATGGTATAAACAGTGTAAAATGATGTTGATTCATTGTGTTCTATTCACGATGAATTTATTGAAGCTAGAAGTGAAAAATTCAACAAATTTGAAACTTTGTGAAGTGAAGAGTGGGTAGCTCACTTCGCCTGCGTTAAATGTAAAAATACTTTCGAAAAATCAAAATTCAATATTTTTGAAATTGTCGACATAAATTGCACCAGTTAGAATTTTATTATTTCTAGCATAGTATCGAGGAGGAAATCGACACGATTTTGAGGTAACCTAGTGATCATGTCAATTACTGTTATTTTTGTATGGTCAATCCAAGTAAGCTTCGATCTGGTGAAAATTCAGATGAGATTTCTTATCCTGATCTTCCTTCAACATCGTCTACGATAAATCTTGATGAAAATTTGCCTGTACCGGCACATTCAGGATTAGACAGCTTTGAAGTTCAAGCGTCACAAAGTTCAACAGAATCTACTGTACAACTAACCAACAAAGTGTGAAATTCATACTAGAAAAATTAAAATACACAGAATAACAATGCCAGTGATCGATGATTTTGAAATGGTTGGTTTCCTAATGGGAATGCAAGGTGGATATACTAAATATCCTTGTAACCTTATTTTATGGGACAGCAAAGCTGACACAGTACATTATCAATAGCGTAAATGGCCTGATCGCGTCAAATTTCAGATTGGAAACATAATGTAAAGACGGAACCAATCGTAAAGCCCTATAATATATTGATGCCATCGCTACGTATAAAATTAGGGTTGATGAAGCAGTTCGTAAAAGCTCTGGATCCACAAACTCTAAAGCTTTCGAATATTCAAGGGGATTTTTCCCCAAATTATCCGAAGCTAAAGTTGAAGGAGATATTTTCGTTAGACCGCAAATAAAACAAATAATGCCCCAATGCTCGGGAAAAACGAGCCTGGGAAAGTTATTTTTAAGGCAGTAGTTTCTGGTATTCTTGGAAATCATAGAGCTATTCACTATACAGAACTGATTGAGAAAATGCTTCAAAGCTTTAAATTTATGGGCTGTATAATATCCCATAAAATTTATATACTACATTCTCATCTGGATGAATTTTGAAATAACATGGGAGTCTATTCCAAGGAACAAGTAGAACGTTTTCATCAAGATATGTTGGACTTGGAACGGCGATATCAAAGGCAGTACAACGAGAGTATGATCGGAGATTACATTTGGGGTTTAAAAAGAGAAAGCTCATACGCGCATAAGAGAAATACACAAAAATATTCACATTTAGATATTAAGTTGTCTATCACAAATCTTGAATATAAGCGACTGTTGTACCTCTGAAAACGTTTCCTAATTATAATTTTCAGTGAAACTGTAGAAAGAAATAGTATGAAAACCAATAACTTTAACAGAAAAATTGCTCCAGTTACTACAAAAGCAAACTTCAATCGGAAAAAATTCTCTCATTTTTATCGTAGAAGAAACTAAAATTTAACATATAGAAGTAAGACCCAAAAATCGTGTTGACCGATGTTATTAAATGATCCTTCACCTTCACATAATACCTACAAACATTCTGTATTATTAAACAAATTGCTCTTAATAATGGTTACTGGTAAAATATTATAACTGAATCATCCAATGAAAAACGGAAAGGCAAAAGAATTGGTATACTCATATAGTAGCCTCACGTAAAAAAAGTTAACCATAACTCAAAACATCTACTAGAAAAGTTGGAGTAACACAGTAACCTAACCTAACCAAACTAATAAAAATCTATTCAAACACAAAAATATTAAAAGTGAACTAGATAAAAACAAGAAATCTGTTGTATGCTGCGGAAGTTGTAGTAAGATGTACAGGGTGTCCCAAATCTGATAGTTTTGTGCGAAAGTTATGTAAAAGATTGCAGATAGTCTTGACTTTGAAAAAACCTCACCAGTGAAAACCAATCGGATTTTTTTTTCGAGTTATTCCGGAATTCTAGATTGTTCGGTATTCGAGCAAAGGATAATATCTCGAGTACTAATTAAGTTTCCTAAAAATATTTTCACATTCTTTTGACAAACGGTTTTCCAGCTATAAGATGAACTAGTGTTTCTTCAATACAAAGCGATATTGATCGCGATGCGTACAGTATTTTTTTACCTTGACGAACATATATAATATGATAATAATAATATTATGGCGTATTCTTCAAAAAATGAAAAGTCATTTCCAATCAAATCCCGTTATGAGATTCGCAAAATAATAGCAATATCAGTAGAATTGATCTGTGAAAGTGAAAAGATCACAGATACTGAACAAGCTGTATTTGTGTTTGGTGAAACCACAGAGGACGCCTCATTGTCAAAATAATTAAATATTATCATCTCGACATTTTAGAAGTTTGTAGAAGTCTATTCGAAACATTAAAAAGACTAGAAGTATGATATGATTTTTTGTTTCATTGAAAGCGAAAAATATTGGGAATACTGCTGGTTATCTTTATCAATAGCGGTTTCCGAAGCGATAATAGATTGACAAACGTATTTTCAAAAGGTTAAAAAATAATGAAAGTAACGTAAATCAAACCGAAATTGAAAATCCCGAAACATGGACAAGAGAATAGCTAATGTAACTGGCGAAGCGCCGGCTTTTATTTATTGAGAAATACGCCATAATAATTATCATATTATACTGGGTAATTCACCAGTGGCGCGCTGCTCTGTATTTCGTGCACTTTGAAGTTTTCATTTTTGTTCGAACGGTATTGTATCTAGAAAGTAAGAATCTACTTCAGCAATTTTTTTTGCAGCAAAGAGGGTGTCCTAATTTTCGATAAAAAAATCTAGAGTGGTTTTTTCAGATTGGAAGATCACTTTTTTGTTCAAGATTCAGGAGCGACCTAAACTCTGCTATAATGTCTTTAAGTTATAAATTTTTTTGGTGAGTAGTTTCGTCACAATATTTTTTTTCCGTAAAAATTCATGAAAATAGGCTCTCACATCATCGCATGCTCCTTCGGCCAAAGAGGGTGAATACGTTTTTCCTTTCGTTTTCTTATTACCCAAGGATAGCTTTATTTATGAATTGAAATAGATTATCCTCATTTTATACAGGAGTGACTCGAAAAATTATTGAATATTGTTATTTCAAAAATATCGTATCTTGATTTTTTCAAATGGGACACCCTGCATTTCATTATTCATGTCAACGCATAAAATATTGTGCTATATTTTTGAAAAAGTAGCCTTATCTTTATCTTTTCGAAATATTCGATTATTTGTAAAAATTTTGATGAAAATTCTACAAACCGTATCAAGCTCATCAACATGCATCATTATTCGCACAGAAGTTTTTTTCCTGTAATGATTTAAATAGTAAACAATAAAACCTAAACAAGATAATTCTTTTAACGAATGATAAAATCAAGATGATTAAAACGTAAATCGAGGTATGTGTTGACATTTTTATATTTGTGCCTTCTGTCAGATGTCCGGACATATCATATTCTGCATTTTACATGATGAACTTATCAGTAATTCGTTATTAAAAATTGTTAGAGTGAACCAAATTTTTTCAATTGACTGCCATGAAGTTCTCCAAAGAAGAAATGGTTGATATGATTTTTATTCTGGGTGAGTGTGATAGAAATTCTTTGATGGCAAGTAGAATTCATGCACAAAGGTTTCCTGATAAGAGGCATCTAGATGCAAGGTGCTTCTATTTAGATTTATCAAAACGGGTAATATCGCTTACAAAAATCATGAAAAACCAACGAAAAACCAAAAACTGCCCCAGCTGAAGACAACCAGTTATCAGTTTTGTTGACAGTGACACAGTCAAACTTCCGTCCAGAGAATCTGATTAAATTTCATGTATATCATGTACTGCTGCACCAGGAACTGAACAATAAAGAATATGAAAATCGAATCAATCTTTGCAATTGGGCAAGTAACAAAGTAGCGGAAAATCCAAATGTGTTTAGCAGAATTCTTTTCTCGGACGCGGCAAATTTCTACAAGAATGGGCTTGTTAACAGGCACAACTTTCGCTATTACGCCACAGAAAATCCACGTCTCATGAGACAAATAGATCACCAGCATCGTTGGTCCTTAAATGTATGGGCCGCTATAGAAGATTGGTATCTAATTCGGCCGCACTTTTTCGACGAGCACCTCAATAGTGAAATGTATTTAGATTTTCTGCAAAATCATCTATCAATGTTACTTGCCGATGTACCAGAGCATATAAGACAAGATTTGTGGTTTCAACAGGATGAAGCACCGGCATATTACTCACATCAGGTTAGGGAGCATTTGAATCATGTATTTCCAAACAAACGGATAGGACGTGGAGATTCTGTTAGATGGCCAGCTAGGTCTCCGGACCTCACAACTCTAGATTTTTTCTTGTGGAGTTATATTAAGGGCATCGTTTACCAGATTCTTTCTGCAACACAGTTGGATATGAGACAGAGAATAGTCGACGCCTTTCAGTCAGTTAATCCGCAAATGTTGTCGAGAGTTCAACGGACTTTCCTCAGAAGGATTGAGTTGTGTCTACAAAGAAACGGGCAACATTTCGAACACTTGAAATAGTTCAACATCTTGGAGACCATCTCACCAAAAACCAACTTATTACGTATTTCATACACGACTACCTTAAAATATCTCCATTTCTCGGATCAAGTATAATGATATGTACTAATAAACTCTTCTTTCGAAATCTCTGATTTTATTATTTTAGTTTATTTTTTTTCATTTCGAAAATGATTGAAGATAAAAATAAGGTTACTTCTGCAAAAATATGGCACAATATTTTATGCGTTGACATGAATAATAAAATACAGGATGTTACATTTGAAAAAATCAAGATATTTTTTTTAAATTACAATATTCAATAATTTTTTGAGTCACTCCTGTATAAAATGAGGATAATCATTTCAATTCATCAATGAAGCTATCCTTGGGCAATAAGAAAACGAAAGGAAAAAAGTATTCATTCTTTCTGGCCCAAGGAACATGCGATGATGTAAGAGCCTATTTTCATGAATTTTTACAGAAAAAAATATTGTGACGAAACTTCTCACCAAAAAAACTCATTACTTAAAAACATTATAGCAGAGTTTAGGACGCTCTTGAATCTTCAACAAAAAAGTGGTCTTCAAATCTGAAAAACCTCCCAAGATTTTTTTATGAAAATTGAGATACCCTGTTTACTTCAAACTAAATTGCTGAAGTAGATTTTCACCTTCTAAATACAATACCGTTCGAAGAAAAATGAAACCTTCAAGAGTGTACGAGCTACAGAGCACCGCGCCACTGGTGAATCACCCAGTATATATTCGAAAAGGAAACAATATTCTACTCTAGGCGACCAATTTCGCGTATTATATTGAAAAAAATATGAAAAATCTAAAATTTCGAAATCACTCGAAAGCAAAAAATGATAACTGAAATTGGTTTTCACCTATAAGATTTTCTCGAAACTCGAGAACTCATTTTTTTTCTATCTGCAGTATTTCACATAGTTTCTCCACAAAACCATCAAATGTGGAACACTCTGTATAATGGTAGAACCTTCGAAGTCAATGAGCATTATCGTAGTTTCTTGTATAAAAAAGTTTTAATTACGCGAACCACTCAAATGAAGAAAATCATAATTTCAAGCTGAATTTCAAAATCTTACATTCAAGTAATGAAACACTTGATATTAATGTTTTGGAATCCTCGAAATCAATAGATACAATCTTCCCAATATATTATTGAATGAACTGGTAGATTTCAACAATAAATCACTTTTACTTAATTTGATTCCAGCTGAGTTATTTAGATAATAGTTCTGTTGGCTAAGGTGGTTTTACACACTTTTAATTCAAAGTTGTAGATCATATATAAACTGAATAGAATAACCCGCTACTACTTTGTAGCTAATCATCATGAAAACAACGAGATTACACAGCTACGTTTTACTACCAATAAAATACAAATAACTGTTACTGGAGTATCGAGATTTCGATCATCATCCGACATAGTAATCTTATATATCAAGTACATTGGCATTTATAGTAGATTGAAAAGGGCAGTAGATTTTATGGAAGTAAAGGTATAAAAGACTCATCTAAAGATATCTAATATTTGGGTTCTACCCAAGTCTGTTTGGTCATTCATTATTATTTCATCAGGATTGTAAAGATTTGAGAATTCAATGTATTCCAGGTAGACCAATTTCCCGCTCGTCGGTGCCACATGTATAATCTCTAAGTTGCCCATACCAGAGAAAGGGCGGTTATTTTCTATGAAGTGGTTTGCGAACGTTGTTTATTTTCAGCAAAGGCTATTTGGTGTACTCTGAATCTGTCCTAAAATGTTCGTCCGTTTGTCGTATGTTATCCGATTGCACTATGGGCATATACTACCGATTTGTTCTCGTTTTGAATGGGATCTTTAACATTGAATAGTAGTGACGATAGTTTATTCTGAGGTATAAATGCGATCTGAAGTTTCATTTTCGAAATATTATTCTCGGCCTTTTCAATAATCTCCCTAAAGTACGACAAACAAATTAACTTATTGGGTTTCTCACATCTTATGGTTCGGTATATTTGGTCAATAGCTATGCGTGATTGAACCTGTTCTAATATTTTATCGATTATATTATGGTTAAAACCTAGTTTTCTGGCGACAAAGCTAGATGATTATATGCAGATATTTTTTGTGAATGAAGGTGGTTTGAGTCGAAAGATATACATCTTCTTCTTACTGTGCCTTATCCTCACTGGACGTTGGCGATCATTTTGGCCAATATTACTCTATTTACTGCAGCTCGAAATAATTCCTGAGATGTTTTCTCGGTCCATTGCCTAAGATTGGCTATCTATGATATTCGTCGTCTTTCAGGTTCTCTCTTAGCGTCCATGTTTTCTTGCATGGCCAGTTGGAGGATTTCATACTTATCATTCTGCATTATATGCCCAAAGTATAATAATAATAATAATAAAAAGGCATGATAGCCTTGAGAAATTAGAATTGCATAAGAATACCTATATAGAAATGCAAAAATCTGTAATTCTTAATACATTAAGGATAGTAATCGAGCCTATTCCCTTTGATTGCTTAGTCTGGGAAAGGTAAATTATATCCAGCTAACAGCTGAGATAGTGCACGAGTCCACGATAATAAATAATAATAATGTTTATTCAGACCATTCAATATTACATATCATACACCGATAATACAAGCAATTGACTTCACATACAATAAACATAGAATCCCACATGGAAAAAACTCCGTGCGAGTTTTCTCTATTTAATAATTTCCATAACCTCTCTATCTTTGTTCTTTCGTCACATGGTGTACCCAAGATTTTACCAACATGCGACGGTAGCACCACATTTCGAAGGCCTTCATCCTCTTACAAGCAGCATTAGTCAACGTCCAAGACTCCACATCATACAGCAATATAGAAAACAGATAGCACCTCAATTGACGAGTTCTTATTTGTAAATTCAATTTAAGATTACATAAAACAGCTCCCATGTTGTTGAAGTAGGCTGTGGCTTTCTCAATACGTATTGTTATCTCTCTAATCTGTTCCCAATTATTATTCAGATGAACACCCAGATACTTAATGGTTGTAACTGTTTCAATGGGAGAACCTCCGGCACAAAGTCATACGTGAGGTTGGTTATGTTTGCTTATTACCATAACTTTCGTTTTGTTCGTATTAAGCCGCGTGTTGTATTTTTCGCAAACTTGTACCACGCTTTCTATGAGCCTTTGCAATCCGTGACTTGTGCTTGCCAAAAGAACCGTATCGTCCGCTTATCTCAGATTGTTGATCAACACACCGTTCAAGGAAATGCCGTCCTCAATCTCGCCAAGAGCTTCGCCAAACAGTTTTTTTGAATAAACATTAAAGAGCAGCGGGGACAACTGTCTGACGCCCTGACAAATATGGAATCTCTGCGATTCCACTTCCTCCACTTGAACAAACGCCTCCTGCTTCCAATAAAGAAGATCCTTATCGTCTATTTGATACTCATGCAATATTTCTATTTCCCTCTGATGGTTTATCCTGTCGAATGGTTTTTCGAAGTCATTAAAGCAGGCATATACATCGCAATTTACATCACGATTTCTTTGAATTAAAACATTCAAACTGAACATTGCTTCTAGTACCTAGACCATTCCTGAAGCCAAACTGCATATCAATAACGTCTTGTTCTAGTTTTATGTAAATTCATCCATATATTATTTTAAAGAATACTTTCAGAACATGGCTAATGAGACTGATAGATTTATATTCCTTGCATTTTTTAAAGATGATTTTTTGGTATTGGAATAAATGATGAAATCAGCCAATCGTCAGGAATATTTCCTGTATCGTAGACGTACTTGAAAAAGTCAGTGAAAATGTCCAAATAATCTTCCTGAATTAGGCCAGTAGCATTGTACTTTTTCAATTTATTTATTGCTTACGCTACTTCGCGATCCAAAGTATACATACACGGAACCAAATTTATATGGAATCAACCAATATTCTGATTATTACCTCAAGGATTTTGGAAATTTCAAAGGATTGTTAGAATTTATCCTCTTTTAGATATTTCAATTGAAAACGAAATAAATTAAGGTTTATTTTAAGGAAGATACAAATAAAAGAAAATAAGAGACTCTTTCCGCATGTAGTAGAAAAATTGAAAATTATTTACTCACGGAGTAGGTGTATTTTTCTCGACCTCAGTAGCTTGTATTACCTCCTCTTGCCCTGATACAAGTCTGATTCCAGTCCAAAATAGCGATTTCCTTTGTTTCAAGATAATGTCGCGCGAGGTTGCTGGTATGCGGAGGAGCATTCTCTTGCATAAAAGCGAAATTCTCACCGAGGGCTCCAGCACTTGGTCCACGTAATTTCTAGCCGTTACACCCACAGAAAACGAAATTGAATCTGTTTTGCCTTCCAGCATAATGCCACCCCAAAACATCATACTGCCCTGTTGTTATTTCGGATCATGTCTTGCTGCTCGGAGTCTAGCTTGTCTTTCACGATCTCTTAAAACCCGAATCCGGCGGTCATCTGATCGAACACCAATTTTGGTCTCATCCGAAAAAAGAACATTTCGCCAATTCTCAATATTCCAATTTTGGTGCTCGATACACCAATTAAGTCTGTTAATTTTTTGTAGCTCTGGCACTCTCAAGGGCCTTCTGCTGTATAAACTCTTTGAACGAAGTATTTGACGTATCGTTTCGATTGATACACTGATGCCTGTTTCTTCCAGAAATTGCTTTTGAAGTATGGGGAGCGACGCACTAGGGTCTGTTCTTGCAATTTGGCACAAAAAGCGGTCTTTTTTTTTTGGAAGTGATCTTCCTACGACTTATTCTAGGCCTATTTTGCAGAGATTGTAGCTCCATGTATCTGGCGTAGGTTTTTGAAATCACCCCCTGTGATACCCCCATTGTGGCCGCTATATCCCTCTGTGTCACTCCTTCTTAAATGTGCACAATTATTCGACCACTCTGCACATCGGACAATCCAACGTAGGGTATTTTCAATTATGATTATAGGATTTGTTAAATTTTGAAATTCACAGTTTCAAATCTTAGTGTCGACTGAGTACAATATCCCGAACATGTGGTGATAATTCAACATTTCTTATCATACTATCTAGTTTTTTTACAACATGAAACTTCTTTCTTCACAGGTAGTCAAAAATCCATGGTTTAAAACAATAAATAATGTGGAAAACCGAGTGATTCCATATAAATCTGGTTGTGTTTATATCAGTGCATGAATGTTTTCGGAAAATATTGAAATTGAATCTACCATTAGAGTGAGAAATCGAAAGGTCCAAGAATGAGAATTGGTTAGTGTTTTCATTTTCTAATTTGAATTTCATTTTTGAGTGGATATTATTAATGAGATTGAGAAATTGGGTAAGTCATCGAGAAGTACCATTCAAACACACTATTACATCATCCACATATCTATATCAAAAATTGATTGTGACTATTATTCGGAATTTGTTCTTCTAGGTTGGAAATTAATACGTCGGCAAGGAGTGGGCTTAGAGAACCGAGGCTACTCGGTTGTTTATATATTTTCTGGTCAAACTGTAAATAGTTCTGACGTAAGCACAAATCTAGGAGGAATATGAACTCATATTGCATAAACGGGCAGGCATGTGACTTTTGAAAATTTTCGAAGTTAAGTCGATACTTTCAAGTTTAGGAATGTTCGGAAAATGTTGCCTATATCGAGACTTATTAAATATGAAATTTTTGGCACAGGGGAGAGTTCTTATTTTGTAGCCAGTTCGACAGAGTTTTTTATAATATGTTTCGGACTAAAGCTTATGATGGTTTTAAATATGTCATTTAGTTCTTTTACTAATTTGTAGGTTAGGCTAGTCAAGAATAAAACTACAGGCCGGATCGGATCCTTTTCTTTATGCATCTTTATGAGACCATGTAGCCTTGGAGGACTTGGGTTCATATTTAAGAAGTAATGTTCGTGTTTACTCAGAATATTGGAAGATATGTCTGACAACCTAGATCTTGATTCTTTTTGTATTTTGGCGTGGGATTTCTAGGTAATTTTTAAGTTGTTCTTTTTGGACAAAATCAATCATTTTGACGTATAATCGGATCTTGGTAATATAACTATGGCGTCCGACTTTTCTGTTTTGTTGATAATTCGTTTTCATTTTACATTTGATGGATTTGATTATATTTTCTAGTGTTATGTTTGGTTTGTTAGCGTAGTTTTTGAGAGATTATATAATTTTGGGGCTACTAAATTGGATTTAAGAGGGCAATAGAAGATTCTACGGAAAGTGCTTCTTTTACTGTTTTCTCTCCTACATTTGGTGCGAATTTATGTCCTTCTAGTAAATATGTTTCATCATCTGGAAAAATTAATCAAATGTCGACTGAAAGTTGATTGATAATTTCTGTTTTATGTTTTTTCAAAAGTGGGTTATGATATCTGGGCGTTCCTTAGGGCCTAAATGTTTTCTTTTGATTTTCAAATTTTTTGCGAATGATTTCGCTGATATGAGATCTAATCCTAACACCCAGTCAGTTAAATTCTATCGAGTAAATATTATATGATAACTCAGCGTTGTACACCTTGATATAACATTGGATGCTGTCTCTTTTTCTGTAGGGAGTTCTTGTTTCTTCTTTTATCCACTATGTCTGTGTTATTTTGATCGCCTTTTTGGCATAATTAGATGTAGAGTTGGTAGTAGTTTGTACGTATTTGGATATCACTTCTTGCCTTAAATATTCTTGGTTGAACCAACTGTTTTGGAAACAAACACTGCACTTGATACGAAATTTACTTTATGATATGGCTTGTCTTGGAAAATATTCGTGTCATTATCGTTCTTTGAAAAGGTCCGTGAAAGAGTAATAAGTAATATTACGATATTAAAACTGCAAGTCGCATTTAGACCTCAGGATAAACTATCGTCATATTCAATGCTAGAGATCCCATTAAAAACGAGAACAAATCGGGTGTCTATAAGCTCACAGTGCCATCGGATATACTTAGGACAAACGGTCGAACATTTATGTATTGATTCAGAGAACAACAAACAGCCTTTGTCAAGAATAAACAAGATACGACGTTCGCAAACCACTGCATAGAATAGAACCACACTTTCCTAGGTATTAACAACTTGGAGATTATGGATGTGCCCACGAAGATCAGGAAATTGGACTACCTGGAATCCATTAAAATTCTCAAATCTCTACACAATCCTAGTGAAATAACAATAAATGACCGAACAGACTTGGGTAAAACCCAAATATTCGATATCTTTACATGAATCTGTGATCCTTGAATTTTTGTGAGGGGCGAATGTCGATCCTTTTTCCTCTTGGGCGTTTGTTGCTGTGCTGACGATCTAGTTGAGTGCTGCTTGTAGTTTCCCCTTCTCGAATCTATCCTCTAGATGGCAAATTTGTCCTGCGTATGTTATTTCTGGGATGATTATTGCCTATTGAGTAGGGGGTATAGTTTTCCGTGTATTGCCCTTGTTTTCCTTGTAGTTTTCTCGATGTGCCTCTTGTAGTTCAGTTGGTCGTCCAGAATTAAGCTGAGATATTTTGCTTGATTCTTCCATTCGATTTGTTGTCCTTCTATGGTGATTTCCTTTGATGTTTCCGGATATCTCCACTTCTTGTGGTCGATGTACATCGCTACCGTCGTGTTCGGGTTGACCTTGATCCCCCATCTTCTAAACTAATTGGTAAGTTGATCGATATCTTCTTGTAGCCATTTCCCCACTGCTGGTTTGTTACTGTGGAATGCGTATATTGCCGAGTCGTCTGCGAACTGCGTTATATTCGAGTGCTTCATCTTCGGTATGTCTGCGATGTATTTGTTGAATAATAGTGGTCCTAGTACTGATCCTTGGGGTACGCCTCCTATTCTCTTCGCTGTTGACTTCTGGTCCTGTATCCTGGTTATCAATCTTCTGTTTTGTAGATATGACATCGTGATATTGTTAAGCTTCGTTGGAAATCCTGTGGATTAGTCCTTCGTGCCAAACTTTGTCGATTGCTTTCTCAATGTCAAAAATGCTGCTTTCGTCGGTGTTGATATGTTCTGTTTGTCCTTGATATTCTCCGTGATTTTAGTTAGTTGGTGTATTGTCGAATTTCGTCCTCTCAATCCAAATTGGTGCTCCGGGAGTATTCTTTTTTCTTCAGCGAACGATTTCATTCGGGTGTAGATGATCCTCTCGATGATCTTGCTCATTGCTGGTAGAAGGCTTATCAGTCGGTAGCTGCTGGCTTCAGTCCTTGGTTTTCCTGGCTTCGGTATCAAGATGGTTGCCACTGTTTTCCATATGGCTTGGTAGTGCTCCGTTTTTTGAGATTCATCCGATGACACGGAGCGATCATCCCTTCTTTGTGAAGAGGCAAGAGCCTCTTCACAAAAAGATCAAAGAAGATGATGAAATTCATACACAGAATAAGAATTCTGAGTATGAATTTCTCCATAATCCAACCTGTATCCTCACTGAAATGTAATAGGATTTGAGAATTGGTGTACTGTAATCAGATAATTCTAAATACCTATTCAATGAGCTATAACTCGGCACCACTGTTTAAAGATAGTTTACCCCAAAATACAACAGTAGTTCGGTGAATTTTCATTCGAAATCGACCGGTTTTGCAATCACTGAAAATAATTCGTCTTTTGACGAACCAGCCTGTACCTTCTTCCGAATATAACAAAACTCAAAAATTCTTACACATATGTGTTGAGAATCAAAAGAGCTTTTCAATGAGGTATCACTCGACCTTTCTTATTATAAAAATTGAGTTAATGTTAAATAAAATCATCGTGCGTTGAAAGGTGTCCCCCTTCAGACAAAAATTGACCTGTTTCTGCTTCATGTTCAGAAACGATTAATTTAGCAGTTATTGAGTCTTTTTCGTTTGATGCCCCACCCGGTATAAAGTAAATAGGTGTCTATCAACTTTTATTTCATTCATCATTTGAGATGGATTTGCATCAAGTAACGGCCACCAGTATTCAAATTTCTCTTTACCTCATGCTTTCAAACTGAAAATGACATCAGCATACTTGACATTGAGTTGCTATTGATATACAGGGATATCCACCGGGACCGTCCGTTAAAAACTTTTTGAGTTCCAATTACAATATCAAGCTGAAATTTTATACGCGGCCATAACTAGCGATTTTCAATTGAAGGGAAATATTTTCGAAGTGATACCACTTCCGGTTATACCGAAAGTGGGTCATCACTTTGTTATTTCAAATGCCAATCTACCTTTTTTATTATACATCTAGAAACGACATTTGAGCAAGGCTTAAAATACCCAAGTTGTTGGCATTTATCTATCAAAACTTTTGACAGATTTAATTATTTTTGTTATAAACTCGGTTTTTGAGGAACATTTAAAATAATTGTAGCTCGTAGATCTTTTGCACTACAGACAAAATTTTTTCTTGGGTGGATACAAGAAGGATCAAGGAATTTTTAAAGCAGTCTACACATGTCGAATGTTTATTGCGTTGTTTTGTATGATTTTTTCATTTTGGCCTTTTTCAAACAGCAATAACTCAATTTTTTCGAATTGCACGTGCCAATTTTCATATCACCATCAGATGAAACATCAAATTTCAGATGGAATTATATGAGCATGTACCCATCTCTTATAGTTCCGAAATAATTTGGGAATATATTGAAATTTGATGATTTTGCAAGAACTAACAGAGAATGCTTTGAAATATTTGAATCAAGTAGCTTAACTGGCTACGCTCACCTGACAGGTGCCTAAAATTAAGGTACTTGTCACTTCGTTCATTCGAATTTGATATTTCAACAAGAATGGTTGGTAATTTGAAGTGAAAATTCAGATTGATAATAAAATGGCTGATTACTCAAACGAGGATATGTTTAATCTCTTTTTAATTCATGGCGAATGTCAAAAAGTGGTGGATAGAACTTGCAGGCAATTCAATAACCAATTTCCAAATTTAGCGCCTATGAGTAAATCAAAATTTCGGAGGATTAGAAGCAATTTTCTGCCATTTGGATCAACAAAATACATAGAAACTAGAAGAAAACCAATTGTCGAGGACGACGACAATCAAATTAATACGCTAGCGTATTTTCCTGCCAATTCACATGCGTCCATTAAGTCAGCATCAATGGATAGTGGAATGAGTTATACTTCCATTCAAAGGATCCTTAAGAAACATGACATGCACTCGTATTTTTTTTATCAGACTACTAAAATTGAAACCAACTGACCTTCCCAAGTGGCTAAATTTCTGTGAAAATTTATTAATTCGGCTTCAAGAAGATGAGACAACTCTGCAAAAAATTATATGGTCTGATGAAGCCAAGTTCAATGAAAGTGGAATAACCAACAGGAGACATCCACATTTTTGGGCCACAGAAAATCCACATTTCATTGAGGTTATTGATTTCCAAAATAAATTCAGCGTGAACGTTTTTGCAATTTTAATGAATGATTTGTTGGCTTATCACATTTATGAGGAAAATCTTAATGGACAAAGATACCTGAAAATTTTGAGAGGAACATTAGCAAATTTTTTAGATGGATTACTCCTTATTATTCTGAGGGATTGCTATTACCAAATGGATGGTGCACCAGCACATAAAACACTAGCACGATCGGCAGCTAACAGAAATGTTCGAGGATAGATGGTGGGGTAATCAAGGACCAAATTTATGACCTCCGCGTTCTCCAGACCTGATTTTTATTTATGAGGCAAAATCAAGAGTGAAGTGTATTTTATTCCAGTAAGAAGAAATACTAGAGCGCATTCATAACGCTCTTCGTAATATTGATCCTGAGGAAACTAGAAGGGCAACTCATCATGTTCGTATACGACCTGTGAAATGTATGGAGCAAAATGGGCCCATATTGAACATTTATTCAGATCGTAAATTAGTTTTCTCCTATGATGTTTGCTATCATTTATTCGTATTAATGTAATTATCTTCGATCATTGGTTTTCGCTTAGTTCCTACAATTTTTATTCATCTGAATTGTAAAAAATTGCTTCTAATGCTTCGAAATTTTATTCTACTCATAGACGGTGAATTTATAAATTTGTTATTGAATTGCCTGCGATTTCTACCCACTATTTTTTGACATTCTAAAATGAATTAAAAAAAGATTGAATATATTTTGTTTGAATAAGCAGTGGTTTTATTCCGAATGTGTTGTATTTTTGGATATTTTCAATCTGAAATAACGGCAATTCTTATTGAAATATCAAATTCGAATGAACGGAGTGAGAAATACATTAATTTTAAGCACCTGTCAGGTGAGCGTAGCCAGTTTAGCTACTTGATTCAAATATTTCAAAGCATTCTCTGTTAATTCTTGCAAAATCATGAAAATTCAATATATTCCCAAATTATTTCGGAACTATAAGAGATGGGTATAGTACATGCTTATACAATTCCATCTGAAATTTGACGCTTCATCTGATGGCGATATAAAAATTGGCACGTGCAATTTGAGAAAATTGAGTTATTACTGTTTGAAAAAAGCCAAATTGAGAAAATCATACAAAACAACGCAATAAACATTTGACATGTGTAGATTACTTGAAAAATTCCTTTATCCTTCTTCTATCCACCCAAGCAAAAATTGTGTCTCTAGTGCAAAAAATATACGAGCTACAATTTTCTTAAATGTTCCCCAAAAATCGAGTTTATAGCAAAAATAATTAAATCTATCAAAAGGTTTGACAGATAAATGCCAACAACGTGGGTATTTTAAGTCTTGCTCAAATGTCGGTTCTAGATGTATAATAAAAAAGGTAGATTGGCATTTGAAATAACAAAGTGATGACCCACTTCCGGTATAACCGGAAGTGATATCACTTCGAAATTATTTTCCTTCAATTGAAAATCGCTAGTTATGGCCGCGTATAAAATTTCAGCTTGATATTGTAATTGGAACTTAAAAAGTTTTTAACGGACGGTCCCGGTGGATATCCCTGTATACTAATATCATTTTTAATGGTTAAGATTCTGGGATGAGGTAAATCATAATTCTTAAGACAATAATAAAGGCTTTCGATGATTATCGTAGATAATATTATAACTCAACGAAATGATAATATAGAAAAGTTCTGTATTACATTCTTACAAATCATAACCCAGAAATTGATTCCAGATCTATGTGTAATCCGAACCATAAATAATTCAACATTTATCACATCACAGATTTGCATAAGTACGACGTCCTAGGCTAGGATCAAAGGATCTAACTTCATATTTCTAACTATACATTCTGAGTAATATGCTTTTCCATTGTTTCATTTGCTGCGGCTTTCGCAACAATGGGATATAGAAACGACTCGACATCAACGTGCAACTCGTTCCTGATTTCATAAAATATTTGCAAAGTTTTCAACTCTTGAAATAAACTAGAAACCACTCTATATGAACTGAAAGTTCTGCTGAACCATACAAGCTGTACTCGAACCCGCAATTTTAGTATACCGTATTTCTTATAAACGAGTCAATGTTGACTATTTCGAAAAGTTAGCAATGTTTCACATAAGGACCCAATATTTCAGTTAGTTGAAGAGCTTCAGTTCATAAATGAACAGAATTGGTTAAATGATTATTCATTCTGAAGAATGTTTCATATTACATAAAATTTCATTTTTCAATATGATTTTTAGAAAGATATTTGTCATAAATGTGCTCTAATGCAGTGCGATTTGTTAATTTTTCAAAATATTCATGGTATTTAAATAAGGAAATAATTTATAGCCGATGAGGGTTAACTTCTGGGTAGCTAGGATACGATTTTAATCAAAACTTTTATTCCTTTACAATGATATTGCAACGACTGAATAGATGGACAAAACATGATCTCTTCTTCGGCAGATGATTTCTACTCTCCATCACATTTCTGCGGAATATTATAACCTCACCAAAACAATCAAAAAGATTACTTACAGTGATCATTAGGTTTCTTGCCTTTTTTGGTAGTATTTTGCACGAATCCATTCTCCAGAGCAGAATAGCTGATCAAATTTCTATGAATAAGTTATACGTGGGTTGTATATTCACATAAACTGATTCAATTTGTTTGAAGATGTAGTCAATTGCAAAAGGTTATGCTTTCTTTGAATTAAAAATTTTCGCAAACGTAATATACAGGATGCTTTCTAAGAACGCAATAACTCAACTAATTTTGGCCGATTTCAAAAATTAAACACTGGTTAAATAGTTTTCAAGGGCTTAAACCATATATATATATATATATATATATATATATATATATATATATATATATATATATATATATATATATATATATATATATATATATATATATATATATATATATATATATATATATATATATATATATATATATATATATATATATATATATATTGAATAGGACACCAGAAATAGAAAACATAATTATTAAAAGGGGAAATTGACATACTTTGGACACATCGAAAGACGTGACAAATACAATATCTTGCAATTTGTAATAGAGGGAAAAATAGAGGGCAAACGGGCTAGAGGACGTAGAAGAACTTCATGGATGAGCAACCTGCGTAATTGGACTGGACTTAAAAGAGAAGAACTAATACATACTGCCAGAGATAGATGGAGATATGCCATGTTATTAGCCAACCTCAGAATCTGAGAAGGCACCAAGAGAGAGAGAGAGAAACCATATCTCTTTCGCGGAGAAATGGAAAAACCCATTAGGAATATTTCTTATATTAAATTGGAACATACATACAGGGCGTACGCGCTAAAGTCCCCATTTGGAGTATCTAAGGAACTATCGATCAATTTCAACTTTCGGGATTAGATGGATACTGACCTACAATTATCAATTATTTTCAGAGCGGTACCGATCCAGATTATACGGGATATCGATACGTGCGTAGATCCTTGAATTTTGGTGAGTGTGGAATTTCTATCCTTTTTCCTCATCTCGCTTGTTTTAAATCTCCTTGGTTTGTCAACAAATTTGCTACTTTATATGGCTTAGTGAAGGGGGAAAAGGGGCAATAGGAGTCATCAGTTAATGGTGGTCAGTGTAACCACATCCAAACGAAAGAAATTAAACAAGCGAATGTCGACTTAAACGACGCATCACGTGACACATTGCGGCCGCCCGATCGCCCGTTCAGTGCGCATCGGTCGTTTGCGGAGGAAGGCTGTTACACGTTTTGGCGCGCTTCCGATGTAATTTTAAGAGTGCACAAAATATCCGGTGAGTACTTTATAACGACAAATCTGACTATTTAATGTAGCATATTGAGTAACTGTAATCTTAAATTATATATTTTGAAATCGTTGAAGGTGTTCTAAAGTCAGGTTATTTTTTTACGATTCTTTTTTTAGGTGGAATCGGGTAATGAGAGTCACTGCGATTCGGGTAATGAGAGTTGACTCCCATTGCCCGCAAATTTCATGATAGAGTCGATTATTTACGAGTTGCAATTTTATTTCAGAGATGCCAAAAATACGACCCAGAAACACCAATAAGGCGCAATGCATGTCTGAAACTTTAGAGAAAGCCAAAGAACTGGTAAACCAAGGCCAGTCTATTAGATCTGCGGCTAAAGCCATGGGTATTCCTTTTTCCACCCTCCAAAAACGGCTAAAGCAACAAGATTAATCAGAACCACGTCTCGGAAGTCTTCCTGTTTTTACACAGGATGCAGAAAAGATATCGGTAGACCGCATAAAAGACAATTTTTTATGGAGTCACAGCTATACAAGTAAGAAAAGCAGCATACCGATATGCAGAAGAGCTTCAAATCCAGCACACATTTGACCAGAGTGGCCAAATGTATTCCACGTCAAATGATTTCATTTTCCTAAAAAACTGCGGAGTTTTGATGTCATCGGTGGTCATTTTAGGTATAAGTAAACCTAATACCATTCAATACTAATTAAAAAAACGGTCCTGATAAAAATAAAGCCTCGTATTTGAAAGAAATGTTTTTTTGACATCCATTGTATGAAAAGCATCGGAAAGTATGTTGCTCTTAGAAATAACACTTTATTTGTTTAACTGAAAAAAGTCATGATCTTACACAAATCAGAATCAATTTTTTGGGCAAAGAAGATGACATAATTTTGAATATAGCTCAGTACAAAAAGTTAGTGTTTTCCTAAATTTATATACGAAAACAATAGTTGATAAATATGATTTTTCAAAAAGCATTAAAAACTAGCTCGGAAAACCCACCTTAAACTCTCCCAAGAATTTTTATATGATAAAGACAAAACTGATAGATTTGACAATACTGGAGTTCACAAGTTGTCCTGTATAGAATGTGGAGGCGTTTATATAGTCCAGACTGCTCGTTCATACAGTAGTTGATACAAAGAGCATCAATCATACTGCAATAATCAGAGGACCGACGAATCTACTTTCGCTTCAAATTGCATAGCAAATGGGCATCAGTTTCCACCTATAGATGTACTTCAAATTATTTACAGAATACCTAACGGATGAAGGATAGATTTCTTAGAATCCATTCAAATTCTCAAACTCCAACAAACATAGAGATAATCTGAATGATCAGTATGGCCCGTCTTATTCGTCCATACTCGATATCTTTAAATAATACCTGTTTTAAAGATAATTCGTTTATTAACTCTTGTTTGCACCCTTATTAATTTTGTATCTACATTATATATACACACAACCAAATTTATATGGAATTACCCAATATTTTGAATATTACCACAGGGATTTGGGAAATTTCAAAGGATTGTTCGAATTGATCCTTTTGAGTTATTTCAATTGAAAAAAGAAATAAATTGATGTTTATTTTGAGAAAGAAACAGATAAATGAAAGCAAGAGACTCTTTCCGCATGTAGTAAAAAAATTGAAGATTGTTTTCTCACGGAGTAGGTGTTCTTTTCTCAACCCCAGTAGCTTGTATTGCCTCCTCTTGCCATGATACAAGCCTGAATTTATCTAGGCATGCTTTGGATTGGGTTTCCGACCTCCGCTGGAGTGATATTCTGCCAGTCTTCTGTGGCGGCTCGGATGAGCTGTTGTGGGGTTCTTGGATTATCCTGGCAAGATCTCATTCTCCTTCTGAGATTATCCCACAGATGTTCAGTAGTATTCAGGTCTGGAGAGCAAGCTGGACAGTTCAAAATAGCGATTCCCTCTTTTTCAAGATAATGTCGCGAGAGGTTGCTGGTATGCGAAGGAGTATTATCTTGCATAAAAGTGGAATTCTGACCGTGGCACCTAGCCAGAGTCTCACTATGGGCTCCAGCACTAGGCCCACGTAATTTCTGACCGGCGGTCATCTGATCAAACACCAATTCAGGACTCATCCTAAAAAAGAACATTTCGCCAATTCTCAATATTCCAAGTTTGGTGCACGATACATCAATTAAGTCTGTTCATTTTTGTTGTCTGGCTCTGGAACTCTTAAAGGCCTTCTGCTGTATAAACCCCTTGAACGAAGTCTTTGATGTATCGTTTCGACTGATACACTGTTGCTTGTTGCTATCAAAAATTGCCTTTGGAGTATGGGTTTCGACGCACTAGAGTCTCTTCTTGCAATTTGGGAAAAAAAGCGGTCTTGTTCTTAAGAAGTGATTTTGTTACGACTTCTTTAGGCCTACTTTGAAGAAATTGTAGCTCCACGTATCGGGCGTAGGGTTTTGAAATCATCCCCTGTGATATCACCATTGTGTCCGCTATATCCCTCTGTGTCACTCCTTCTTAAACGAGAGCAATTATTTGAACCCTCTGTACATCGGACAATCCAACCATAAGGCATTTTCAATTATGATTATACGCTTTTTAAATTTTGAAATTGACAGTTTCAAATGTCAGTGACGACTGAGTACAATATCCCGAACATGTGGTGATAATTCAACATTTCTTATCATATTCCAGTTTTTTTACAACAAAAAACTTCTTTCTTCACAAGTCAGTCCAAAATCCATGGATAAAAACAATCAATAATGTGAAATACCGAGTGATTCCATATAAAGTTAGTTGTGTGTATGTATAAATTTCAATTTTAGTTCAGTACTTGTTATCATCTGAAGATGATGGAGAGACCGAAATTGCAATCCTTATTTTCAATAAACTCTTGTGATAATAAAATACTTGGTTGGATTTCTTATCATTATCGAAAATCAGTTACTTTTAGGGTACTGAAGAACATAAATATATTAGTCAGAGCATAGATTACCATGAATAATTAAAATGTCATTTACTCTGCCAATATTTCAAACAATCAAAGTGAATTTCAAGACGAATATACGTCAAAAACATTATTGGTTTTTCTTCATAAATCTCATTTCCTTATAGAGAACTTATCAAAGCCAGTAGCTACGATCGATTCCGGGATTGTATTTCGTGTATGACCAAAATTCTAATTCGTACAACGTAAATTGCTTCTGCGTATTCGGCAAATAACAAAAATCCGAGATGTGAAGGATTAGAGTCAACATTTCAATTTGGGAGGCTTTTACTTGGTAAAATTGCATTATCAATAATAAAAACAAATAATGTGTTTTTAGGAATTTCCCTTAATAATTGTGATTCGTAACGCGTTTCACTACACCGTAGCTTCTTCAGACAAATAAATGTACAGAAAATAAGAATGAGAATATAAATACAAATGTTCTTGAGTAATTAAAAGCTTATTGACAGGTATATTCAATAAAATTGAGGAATAGATTGCTCCCTGAAGAGATTCAATAGAGGTGAAGGGCTTAAATCGACTTGTTCATTGATGAGTCTACCTGAGTGTTTGTGTTTGTTGTTTTCTAAAGTTTCCCAAAGATCTACCTTCCGATATTTATTATTTGTATGCAAAATTTCAAACTGTGGGTCGAAAGAGTGATTATTTTCTAAGAGATGATTCGCGTAATTTATATAAGATTTTTTATTTGAAAAACTGCGTTTATGTTCCGATATTCTAATATTAAAATTTCTATGTGTTCTACCAATGTAGAAATTATCACAGTCATTGCAATTCAATCTATAAACACCTGATTGATTGTTTTTACCTGATTTTGGTTTAATTATTTTTGATATATTTGCCTAAATTATTATTAGTTTGGAAACCTATGTTGAAATTATTGCTATTCAAGAATGATTCCAAATTCTCACTTGTAATGCCAACGCAGGTTGAGGTGTTGAATTTTTGTTTCAATTTATAGACAGGGTAAACTTCATTCAATGCGATTCTACTTTGTTTTTATTCAAAAAATTATTTATTAGTTTGGAATTGGGATCAATGGTCACATTCTACATTGGTAGAACACATAGAAATTTCACTATTAGAATATCGAAACATAAACGCAATTTTTCAAATAAAATTTTTATATAAATTACGCGAATCATCTCTTAGAGAATAATCACCCTTTCGACCCACAGTTTGAAATTTTGCATACAGATAATAAATATTAGAAGGTAGATCTTTGGGAAACTTTAGAAATCAAGAAACAAATACAAACACTCAGGTAGATTCATCAATGAACAAGTCGATTTAAGCCCTTCACCTTTATTGAATCTCTTCGGGGAGCAATCTGTTCCTTAATTTTATTGGATATACCTGTCATAAATAACCACTTAAGAAGAATCGACCCAATAAGCTTTTAATTGCTTAAAAACATTTATATTTATATTCTCATTCTTATTTTCTGTACATTCATTCGTCTGAAGAAGCTACGGTGTGGTGAAACGCGTTACGAATCGCAATTATTAAGTGAAATTCCTTAAAACACAGTAATTGTTTTTATTATTGATTAGAGTCAAATCTAATGACATTTCCTTTCACAACAATAAAAACATACTGTGGGGCATTTAGATAAAATTTTTAATAGTTGCTATTCAAACAATATAAATTTCATGAGATAATAGTGAATAAAAATTAAATATCAAAATTCCTGTTATTAGAACATAAAACTATATTATAATTAAAACGGAGCTCGAACTTTATGGGAATTCTGCACCGTTACTCTTCCATTAACAATGGAGAACCTAATACAGAATTTAAACAGGGTCGTTTTTAAAGAAAATTGTACCGACCGTCCAGATGAGGTACATGATATATTATTGAAAAACTCAGGATATGCTGATAAGCGAGGAGTTGAAAGTACGTAAGATTGATGAAAAGACTTTCAAAGATGGGTGCCTTCATTACTCGTAACTCGTTCAGATAATGTTTGGTGTTGACAGAACATAAACACAAAGATTGTTGAAATAAATGCTTAACCATTGACTAGCAGTGATTCATCTCACTATCCAAGAGAGGATGAACAGTCTAAATACAGGATTTTTGGGAATAAATTACAGCTAATGACAGCTTAATCGGCGAACAAAATATGGACGAGGTGACTTGAGACATTGGAGGCAATATTAACCTGAAAGAGCGAAGAGGAGTAATGGAAAGTATTATGTCAACCTCATTGGACCATGACGAAAGTAAGCGTTCGTATTGGGCGAAGAAGAAATATTCCTTCCCATCAAGAAAACTCAACGAAAATATTCGGATTACTTTCGTTACTATACCTTTTGTTCGACAAATTTATTACTCTGCTATTATTTATTTCCTCTTCAGAAAAATTGGTTTGGCGAAAAGACAATTCGGGACTAACGATGAGGTTTATGCTGTGACGAATATTCATTTCAAAAAGGTGGAAAAATCGTATTCAAATGTCGCAACGGAAACCATGGAGAAAATCTGACAATTTTCTAGCTCATTTTAGTTTATGGGAGTTTCCCAGCTGCGAGATTTCTAAACCTAGTACACTTGTGAATGGAAACGACGGTATTGTCTACAGCTTTTTATGACTGCTACTTCAATTTGGCGCTACAAATCGTGAATAACCAAGGGTTGTAACATCATCAATTGTGATAATGTTCGAAAACTAATTGAGAACTAGTATTTCATTTCCAGGTTCAATCGTATAGCGCAGTCCTTCCATGAAATCAATTTCAATGAACTGCCGCTCAAGTGAAACATTTAATATAAAATTTTTCGTCAATTTTTGGGCGAAAATTTCTTATTCAAATATGGGAGACGATACCTAGCACTTTGAAGCCACATGCTCATTTCAATCCGTTGGAGTGTATCAAGACATGTAAATCTATAGGCGCCCTCTAATGAAACGACAAACTCACTTCGCGACCGGGAGCTATGAAAATAAAGGGTAGATATCAAACAGAAAACTTCAAGAAAACACACTAATTCGGCTATTAGCCGCAACGCTACACACAGTGTCTGCAAGAAAGCGATTTGTCAAAGCAGTGTGTAGCCTTGCGGTAAAGAGTCCAACTAGTGTGGCTTCGTGGTTTTTTCTGTTTGATATCTGCCCTTTGTTCCATGGTTTCCCGCTGGCAATAATGAGTGGGTTCTGTGCCGGTGTCAGGTATTGCAAAATTTGTAGGTCAATGAATTCTGCGTTCGAAATCACATTGATTAGTGAAAAAATATTCAAAAGAATTCATATAGCTTTCCTTTGATGGCAAAGTACTTGCTTTTTGTTTCGGTTTGTTCAAATTGAATCTTTTCGACCCGCAAAACAGTACTCAACTAATTCGGTACAGTCTCGATGAATGGGCCGGGCAACCGCCTTGTCCTTGTAGTTACCTTATATCACGAAATTATCTTCTAAGCAATGAGGTGATCAAGTGTGAGAGGTAACGAACAACCTATAATATTTCACTGACAAAACCATGGACATTTGTTCATTGATTGATTCATTTATTTATTTATTCATTTATCAATGTATTTATTTATTTATTCATTTAATCATTCATCTATTTATTTATTTATTTATTCATTCATTTATTTATTTATCTATTAATTTATTCATTTATTCATTTATTTATTTATTTATTTGTTCATTTATTTACTTATTTATTTGGTTATTTAGTTATTTATTCATTTATTTATTTATTTACTCTTTCATTCATTCATTCATTCATTCATTCATTCTTTCATTCTTTCATTCATTCATTCATTCATTTATTCATTCATTCATTTATTCATTTATTCATTCATTCATTCATTTATTCATTCATTCATTCATTCTTTCATTCATTCATTCATTCATTCATTCATTCATTCATTCATTCATTCATTCATTCATTCATTCATTCATTCATTCATTCATTCATTCATTCATTCATTCATTCATTCATTCATTCATTCATTCATTCATTCATTCATTCATTCATTCATTTATCTATTTATTTATTTATTAGCAAAGTATGACCGGAGGAGATACCGCTCTGAAAACATTTCCAAATTGTAGATCAGTATCCATTTACTCCAATTTAAAAATTCAAAGTTCATTGATAAACCCGTTCACCAGATACTTCTAATGATCTCTTTAGCGCGAACACCCTGTATACGAATGACTAGAAGTCATAATTCCATTTTAAGTTTGAATTCAATAACACATTCTTTGTGTAAGAATAATTAAAAAATACGTTCCCCTGTAAAATATGTTTTTTTTTCGGTTGAGCTTAAACGGCGGTAATGGCTCGATATTATGAGTAGGTTATAGTGAGATAACTTGAAGCAAAACAATGTATAAACAAGCAGGTTCATTTATCCATTATATAATTTTTCACATGCACCTTTCCGCAAGCTCTTCCAATAAGGAAGTTATGACTATGAAATAATATCGTTTAGACCCAACATTTACTTTTAACTTTCCTTTATCGATCGATGCTGTTTACAGTGCTCACTAATTCTCACGAGGATAATATATATAATACGAATAGATTTTTATATGAAAATTTCATTTCGTATTTCTCATGTTCCTTTCCCAGGCTGAAAAATAATATAGCGGATTTTAAGGTTTGACTAAACTTAAAAATTGAGATTTGTAACTATGTAACTTTACTTTTCAGTCATAATAAGTGATTACAACATTTCATTTCCTCAGAGAAATTATAACCATTATTTTGAGTGTATTAAATGAAGGAAAATAAACTTTTAACAAGTTTCCTCTCAAGATGAAACGTACTGAAATTCTCCTTGTACCATTTATTGTCGCAGAAAATCTCTTCATAAATTATCGCCAAGTTCCTTAACCTCTTCAATAAAGCAATCTTGTACATTCCATTACCAAACTGAATTAGTTTAGTTACTGCAGGTTTCCAGGCGCTCTAGATTCTGAAATGGATTTCCTCATTGAGGAGAAAGTGGGGTAATCTTAACGTTTCCTTCCATGACAACGCATGCCATTCATCTCTGTCAAGATTCAAGAAAATGTATCCAAGTTGTCAGTTCGTTTATTATTTAATCCCATCAAGTACATAAAATGTTAAAGCGGCCAAGCCTTGCAGCGCGGTCGTTTATTGGGAAAAGTTGTGAAATCTCATATAAAACCAAGTCAGTAATTTCAGTTATTTTCTCAAATGTGGCCATTTAACAACTTTGCCATAAATTAATATAACCAGTCTTTATAGTAACTAAACAGTCTTTATAGTAACTAATAACACATATTTATTTCTATAATAAATAAAATGACGACCATTGCATTGAAATATAATTTACTGTTCGAAATACTTCATTCTTAAGTGCACTGTTCTGACAAAATCATTTACCAATCGAAATTCATTTATTCTATTTGTGACTATGATACCGTCCGATCGCGAGGTCGCTATATTCATGATGGAAAAGTTGTGTGATACTGGATAAAACCAGAATGAACACTAATACGTAGCTAATAAGATAACAATTTATGAACTGTACCATCACAGGCACTAATCGAAATAACAGACTTAGTTTCAGATATAGAAGTCTCGCTAATCACATGGTGAAACATTTTCACTTGATATTTTAACAATCGAAAGAACCACTAAGCTTAAGTTCAACCTTCGTCTTCAGGTGATCTTCGAAGGTGCTCAAACCCCGTCTGCCTCTCTTTAAGTTCTGAGTAGAGGGGGCCAGCGACCGTATATGCGTGCAATAGCCTGGAAAGAAAAAGCTGGTCTGGTACTCTTCGAGTCAACACTAACAGCTTTTCTTTGAAATATTGGTCTCGAAATAATCGAACGCGGACGCAGCAGTTTACAAGCTTGGTACCCTAGCGACTCGTAAATACTTGACTACACCACAGAAATCTAACTGGCGCGTTACGCGATGATTTGCCTCGCTTCCCTAGTGAAATAGTGAGTGCGCAATTATTTTGCATTGACCATTGAGTTAGATTCCCGAGACTGAATTCATTTTGAGCTTCGAACTTATTATTTCTTCGTGCCCTAATTTCAATATAAGTCCTAAACTATCTAGCATATGTTTGAAAACCCTCCAAAAATGTCACTTATATCCAGGAAACAGATGAGAGATGTGTAGACGATATTATGTTTGTGAGCTGATGAAGTTTCTACGTATTATAATAAGTCTAATCTCTTGCTTTTGTTATCTGAATGTAAAATTTGGGTTTTTGTGAAATCTACGAATGATTTTCGCTTCTCCAATATTCTAAGAACCAGTTGGTAATATATTATGAATTGTTGACTTTTTATGCTCGTCTGCTCTTATATTCATAGAACGACCTGTTTGACCTACATAAAAAGCAAGGAATTCTTTTTTATTGACCAAGAATGAACACTGAAACTTGCCAGAATATTCAAGGTGGCTTGTTTGAGATGAAGAATGATTTTTTGCAAAAAAGATTAGTCAGAGGTCCTTTCCTCATACACCATTGCAAAGAGACTTCGTTTTACACCTAGTAGACGCAAAACGATGTTGTGACTAGGTCTTCTGACATTTTTAGTTGATGCCTCACTGTTCCATTTAATGTAAAATATAAAGTATTTTTACGGCAAAAATACTTTATATTTTTTTCAGTTCGTAAGACGTCTCATTTTCATCCGCATCAATATCATCTCCCACATTCATATTTTTGTCCTCACAAATTTCGACCTCTGATTCTCAGAGATGATCATTTTCGACATTAAAATCGTTGTTATCCGTGGCATCTTCGTCATTCTCCTCATTATTAGATCATTAGTAAATTGTAACAATAAAATTCCTACCTATAAAATATATTACACTAGCTCGGCAGCTCTCTGTCGGTGGCAAATTGAGCTAGGGTATTTTGAGATTTCAGTGTCAATAAAAATGAAGAAATTTTCTTAAAAGGTATGGCACCACAACGTTTTTATTTTTTATAAGATGTTGAATATAGTACAGGATGAAAGAAAAACGTTAAAAAAAGTTAACAAGGTAAGTATGCAAAATATTGTACAAATCTCAGTAAGATTCCGAAAAACGCCGTTGGTGATCACCTTGCCACTTAAAATCAATTCTTTAAAATTCTTGATATATGTATTATAGGGATGTGTCAAATTCTTCATTTATATTTTCAATCAGGTAAATATTCAATATGGAAATTTTCCATAAAAGAGAAGAAATATTAGGTGAAATATCACTTGATATAAATACCGTCCTTCACAGCAGTATGGATGGCCGCCACACAGGGACCAGTTCGTCCTATAGGGCGTCAGAGGCTACAAACTGCAATGGCGATGAGGTAAGTAAAACAAAGTAACTTCAACGACTTTGTGAGTGATCTGCAGATAGCTCGCATGAACCTTTATATAGAAGATGAAGATTTTTCTGATGAAATCTAACAGACTTCTCTCTAAATGAATTTTAGGATTTTTTTATAACCAAAAAAACCCTGTAAGAGTACAGTACTAATCAACAAAACTATTCTGCAACTTATATTGAGTAGAATTAATTTAAATTTTCAAAATATGACATTGAATCAAAAAGGAATCTAATTTATGCTATCATTTACAAAAATATGACGTCATCATGAGAGGTGCAAGAAACGAAATGAAGATAATTAAAATTACTGTTACCTTAACTTTTTAAGGGTTATTTACTCTATAATAATTCAGCTTTGATGGTCAAAAGGAAATATACACTTTAAATTCAGCAAATGGAAACTAAACAAAAGTTTCAACTAATTTCTTAAGTCAAATTTCTTCAAAAATCTCCGTATTTCAAAGATGAGATGTACTCTATACGGCATTCAGAATAAGAAAAAAAATCATTATCAACACCTTCCCAACAGAAAACCGGGAAGAAGTGGACTACCTTGAAACATTTCAGCGAGCGTATACATTCAATATATAAGAGCAGAATTATCATATTACAGGAAAATCAACGCAAGAATGCTGCAACTTTTTATGCATGGTTTTGATTTATGTATTGTTTTATCTTGAAACTAATAAGTATATCCGAATCATATTAAATTCATTCATATAGAGAAATGGGACCGTTACAAAATCATCTCAAAGCCGCCCCTTCACATTTCTTATCCGTAGACGAATAGATTTCACAGATTTTTATTTCTTTGATAGTAAGGAAAAGTTACGATTTAGTTTCAAAAAGAAGATAAAAATTCTGATTGCTGTACTACAACTTCTTGAGGAGCCGCAAAAGGCTTAAAAGTGGTAAAAACTTAAAATTTTAAACTTGATAATTTTATTTTATAGTTAGATTTATTTTTGTTAGATTATAATCTGAAAAAATGCTCAAAACACATTCTGAATGAAAAAAGAAATCATTGCATGCAAAATATAATAGTAGTAAAAATTAAGGTAAATGTCTAAAATTGTGTATTTTCGCTGATTTATAAAATTTTTCGAACTATTTTTGTTATTACAAATAGTTTAAATAACAGTAGAAAGCTATACAGCAATTTGAATAGTTTACAATTCTAGTTGAGAGTGGTGGATTTTGGGTTTTCAAAACGTTGTCAACTTCCGAACTTTCAACAGACTAATAACACTGCCCCACAAATAATATTCTAAAAATTATGCCAGAACCCAGACCAGTCTTACTATATGTTTTTGGGGTCGCTGAAGCCAAATCCGAGGTCCAAGTTGCTCCATCAACTCAGGATTTTTCATAACCTCAAAAATAAACTCCAAAAACCATAAAAATCAGGCAAACATTTACTTTCGGGCTTTATAATCTTGAAAACCGCATAACTTTTTAACCACGTAGTCCCACAACTCTGTATATTCGAATCTTTATAGAGGCGAAGGAACCCACTTTTATAAAGCTGCGGTTGCTAGATGACGACGCCTGGGGGCCCGCTTGATCACCATGACTAGCCGCCGACACTGAGGATCCGACCCTCTGCATTGTGAACTTTTTTTTACATACGGAAAATTTTTTCAGAGAATTCGTTTTTCTTTCACATAAGTGCATTTCATTAAAGAGTTCAAAATCACGCAATTTGGAAACGTAATTTGAAACTCTATTGCTGGTTGAATTCCGAGGTTATGGTGCATGCGGTGCATTGAAAACCCCATCCATGACCTCATAACATAAAAACTTAGATCCCGTAGTAGCCGCTGGGTAATGGAGTATATGAAGTTATAGGAATTTGGAGTTATGGAGGTTTAAAGGGACAAAATATAAGGTTATATGGGAGTTTTACAGTTGGCAACAGCCCATTTAGTGCAATATTCCAGTAACACAATTGCGTATCACTGTTTCTGGGTTAGATTTTAATATTATGAAGTAATCATTATTTATTAGTATTTGGGTTTAGAGAGTCATGGGACTACGTGGTTAAAACGATAAGGCGGTTTTTAAGATTATGACGCCAGAAGTTAATGTTTGACTATTTTATATGGTTTCTGGAGTTTATTTTTGAGGTTATGAAAAATACTGACGCGATTGAGCGATTTAGACCTCGAGTTTGGTTTCAGCGACCCCAGAAACATATTGTAAGGCTGGTCTGGGTTCTGGCATAATTTGTCGAATATTTTGTGAAGCTTTGTTATTACCCCTTTACGGCATTCGTGGAAGATTTTATATTATTTAATGTAATTATGCGATTTGTAGATTTGATATGTACAAAAGCTGCCAGTTGGTTATATGAGATGTTTTTCGAATCTAGATTTGAATATCTGTCTCAATTCAAGCTCTTTAAATTGCAGAGAACGGCCTGCATGGTGATTACTGGAACCTTTCGCCTATACCCACTGGGGCCATGGAACTGATATTGGGCCTTGCCCCTCTTCATCTGGTGATACGAGGAGTGGCTGGAATGGCTTTCTACAGATTCTATCTTTCCCGAATTGAAGCGGGTATGTTCGGCTTTGTGCCCGGCGCCAGTCTGAAATCGAGTACAATGAAGTGGTAAGTATGAGGTCTGACATAGCAACACCTACAACCAACATGGACAGGCAATTCCAGATCATCATTCCCGATAGGCAGGAATGGATTAGGTTCAAAGTACGTCTACTTGAGGGTCCTTGTTGGTACACGGATGGCTCAAAAACTGAAAGAGGTGATGGACCTGGTGTCTACAGTCGAGGTGCTGCCAAGAGAAAGTCGATCATGCTTCCTTTCAAGCGCCATTGATCACAGTGCTAACCTCTTACTTGCGGGGGGATTAACGAATAGGTCAATGGAAAACCTTACGGATAGCTGCGCTGAGGCCATTGGCATCCTATACCTGAACGTCACTTATGGTGCAAAAATGTCTCTTCGCCTCTGCCAAACTAGGAGAGCGGACCAGGCTCTGTCTAATATGGGTTCCTGGTCACTCAGGCATTGAGGCAAATGAGAAGGCGGACATATTCGCCGCTCGTGGAACTGGCCTGGAGTTCATAGGGCAAGAGCCTAAGCTCGGAATTCCCCTTGAGACTGCAAGGATGGAAAACAGCCGATGGCTGGACCTGGGTGTACGTGAACACTGAATGAGTCTCTCAGGTCTCAGACAAGCTCGAGGTGCCATCAGTGGAAATTCCACTGCGAAAGCCAAGACCTGGTTTTAACTCTGTAGGTTGGAACTGACAGTTTTTACTGCCATAATAACAGGGCACTGTCACTTCAGGAAACACCTAAATAAGCTAGATTGGTTGAGGATCTTTCATGTAGGCTATGTGAAGAAGATATAGAATCAATGGAACATGTTATATGCGAGTGCCCAGCTGGGAACAGAGTCAGAATAGAAGAACTTGGTTCTTGTAAACTGACGCTGACTGACCTTATCAAGCTCTCACCCACGAAACTTGTATCCTTTACGAGAAGGATGGAGCTCATGGATTAAGTTTAGGACAGAGTGTGCCACAATAGACCTCTGGGTCACAGTGGCCGAGCTGCTAGGCGGCCTCACTTATATAATATCTATTTGTCTCAACATATTAAATCTAAAAATCACATACTTACATTGAATATTTTGAAAAATCTCCACAAATGCAATAAAGGGATGATAACGCATATGTTATTAGGTTTGGAAATTAACAAACATCCAAAATTCACTACACTCAATAGTCAACAACAATTGAATCACTGCCCACTACTCAACATTTAAAACAGGTATAGTTAGCACCTGTTGTCTCATAACTGTTAGCTACAGACAATTGAAAATTAAGTAACTGTTGAAACCGGTCGTGTGTATTGAAAACAAGCCTTATTGAAATCAGACAGAAGTCTTTTATTTCATTTATATGAACAATTTAAATGTTAAAAGTACACATCTAACCTGGTACCACTGAAATGTAATAGCTGCAAATTATCTTACCAATTATGAATATTTCCCAAACCTCAATAGTTTAATACATTTAGGATTTTCCATCACATACTCCAGCGAGCACGAACAAAGAACTTCGAGAACCTTGTTCCACAGAATAGCCATTTGCCGATCGATTTCATGCCCATTAGTTTCTCATGAAAGATCAGCGATCGGGATCAGTTGTTAACAAGTACACTTTAAGAAAATGGAGAACGGTGGAAAACTTTGATGTTATTATGTCAGAGAAACGAGATAATTTTCTGTCGTCATTAGATGAAAAGAGGTTTCGCCCCATATATGTGTTCATGTAATCAAAGCGATAACCTGAAAAAATATAAATCAACCATCCACCATAATTAATAGTGTTACCAGGCAACGAATATAGTCACAATATCTCATGTAGTTATCATAATTTGGATAATGTAAAGTAATATAAATATATAGCAATCCATCAGAATATACACAAGGTATAACACTATCACCTAATAATATCAATGTTGTGCCTATAGTTTCTTCCTAAAGATTTATTATGGTCCCTAGTTTCGCCCTCTATACATCAGAATATCTTCAGAGCAGTGCCTATAGGAAAAACAAATATTAAAAGTATAACGTAACAAATTCTGCTTTTGAAAAAACCCACCCAATCTTTTCTCAGCAAGTAAAGGCAATTATAGTAAAATTAAAACAATCAGTAGGACCGACATTTTACAACAAATTAATATGGTATTTTATCAATATACCTATTAGATTATGAATTAAAACTTAGAACGATTCAAGCTAGAAATGATGTTTATGACAAGACAATAACGAATAAAATTCAAACGGAAGATGTGGTTATGTCAGCTAACCACAGAACAGAGTATCACAGATCTTATAATAGTAAGTCATCTTCTTTTTCAAAATATAGCAGACATGGTTATAACATTAATCAATTAAACAATCCATAATTTGTATGTCTGAAAATCACTTGACTATTTATCAATGTCACATTACAAGTTTTATTATGTTTCACAATTTCATATTTTTCCAAAAATCTATTAGTCAAATATTATGAGATGTATGCAATGACTCAAAATAAAATAAATGGTTATAATTATGGTTGAATTCTAGTAGGTGATTACCGAAATGAGCTTCTTGACATTCTTTGTTCAATCTTAGAGGTTTCAGATGTTCACTCACTCTTTTTGGAAAAGTTCTCACTGTTTAACCTACATAAACTGCTCAACATTTCACATTTCAACTTATCTACACCCTTTCTACCTAGTAGGTGTAGGTGTAGGTGTAGTATCTCTATTGTTTAGTAACAATCTACCTAAAAATCTATTTCAATTGAATTTGATGTTTTTTCTTTCTTTTCAATATTTTACCAATTCAAATTCTTTCAAGATATATAGAAAACCTGCACACACAAAAATGTAATAGATGTAACTTCACAACACCACAGGTCCCATAAAACAGCAGTTTTTCAAAGCTTGATCCATAAACTTATAAATATTCCGATGAACAAAAATAACTATGATACTGATCTCAATATAATCAAACAAATTGCGAAAGATAATAATTATGATATAGACCTGATTGACAGAATGTTGTGTAAGAAACTACAACAAAAAGTAATAAATGAAAAATTTCCAGTTTGTGAGAAATCAAGTTATAAGTATGTTTCATTACCATATATGGGTCCAATTTTGGTTAAAATTAATAAAATATTAGAAAAGAAAACAAAACATCAAAGTAGCATTCAAGACCAATAGATTTTTGGTGGTTACTAAACAATACATATACTACACAACAAGGTTGAAAAGGTATATATATATATATATATATATATATATATATATATATATATATATATATATATATATATATATATATATATATATATATAACATATAATATATAAAACTTGTGGAGCAGTTTATATAGGTCAAACAGTGAGAAGTTTTCAAAAAGAGTGAGTGAACATGTGAAACCTCATTTCGGTAATCACCTACCAGAATTCAACCATAATTATAACTTTTAAATTATTTTGAGTCATCGCATACATCTCATAATATTGGACTAATAGGTTTTTGGAAAAGTATGAAATTGTGCAACATAATAAAAATTGTAACGTGACATTGATAAATAGTCAAGTGATTTTCAGAGAAGTACAAATTATGGATTGTTTAATTGATTAATGTTAGAACCATGTCTGCTATTTCTTGAAAAGAAGATGACTTACTATTGTAAGATCTGTGATACTTTGTTCTGTGGTTAGCTGACATAACCACACTATCCGTTTGAATTTTATTCGTTACTGTCTTGTCATAAAAATCAGTTTTAGCTTGAATTGTTCTAAGTTTTAATTCATATTTTTATTATGTATATTGATCAAATACCATTTTAATTTGTTGTGAAATGTTGGTCCTATTGATTGATTTTAATTTTACTACAATTGACTTTACTTGCTGAGTAAAGATTGGGTGGGTTACTTTTAATATTTGTTTTTCTTGTAGTCACTGGTCTGAAGATGCTCTGATGTATAGAGAGCGAAACTATAATAAATCTTTAGGAAGAAACTATAGGTACTTTTATTTAATTGAATAATACATTGTGACATCATTTAAGTAACTCTGAAGATACCGGTAGAAGCATTTTCTTTATTTGATGTTTACTAAAAGAGCACTGCCACAAGTGGGTACATTCCTTTCGGCTCCTTTCATCAACAGCAAAAATGGCTAGCTTGCATTTCCTACTTCATAGATTAGTTTTCTTTTAAATCAAGAAAGGTTTCACAAGGAAAAATCTCTCATAAGGAATGTAGCTACTTTGAATGGTTATGAAAATAGTTTAGTCAATACGTTAATGATGAGACCTACTTATGAGAAAAATTGTCAAATACCACTCGTTTTCAACATGAAGAACAAAGAATAAAATTCGTTATTTGAACCATTCGATTCGCAATAAACCAAAAGATGAAAAGAACTTTAAAAAAATACCAAATTGAACCTTGAAGAGCTCACTCGAAAATCCAAAATACACACCTAATGCGTTTGATAAGAATACCGTATATGAAATTAATTATTAAGATAGTAAATATATATGAATGAAATTAAATATCAAAGATCACATTTAATGTAAGAATGTATAAAGAAATTTAGCGCTGCCCAACACACTTTTGATCTAGATCATAGAATAGATTTTGAGAATACAATTTTGTTAAAAATTATTGAAAAGTGAAAACACGCATTCAGAAAGTATTCATGTAATGGAATGTAACCATCGACTGAACAAAGACAAAGATCCGATATCCGTTCAGTGTACTCTACAGTTTGTCTGGTTAGATACGTTCACTAATAGGAAGTTCGATCAACCAGCACGATTGTTCATCCAAAGCGTCTAGTAGCAGGGATAGATTAAGTAAAAATGATAGATACATGAAGCGTCTTCTGATGATGCCAACTTAGTTGGCGAAAATCGTCTCAAGTTTTGAAATAAAGATTTGGTGAATGGTATTTTTAGTGTGATAGAATGGGAAATGTTTTAGGACCCCCACCTATTTTTCGTTTAGTGGAGTATGTCGGATATGAGCGTTGTGACTCAGATTAAGTTTTGATTTCATAGATTTTGTTCTTTTCAGAAACCCTGTATTTACGTTATAACAAAGTACAGGTTAGAAACATTTAAAAGTAATAGTACTGCAGTTATCTGAAATCTTTTGAATAGAGGAAAATGATCCCATATTATCTGTGTTCTTTTTGTGTGAGGAATTCATTGCCGCAAACAGATTAGACCTAGCTTTTATCGTTTTCGAGTAAATTGGGAAATTAGAAAATTTTCGCTATCAGTTAAGTGCCTATATCTCGGTTCCTTTTGGAGTTGTGTGAAAGTGGTTCTGATATTCTGCAAGCAATTTTCAGGTAAAATTGAACCACGTGCGAGAAGTTTTATTTCATTCAACGGTTTTTGAATTAAAAATTGAAATGGAAACTCGCGTTTTATCAAATATGAGCCATAGGTAACTCTGATTTCGTGTAATTGAGTAATTCTTCCTCTTCTATAATATATTATATGGGTCCTAAATTTTTTCATCCAGGACATATTTTCATGAAAACGGGAAATTGTAGGATTTTTTCCTAATTTCATCTAGCCACTGTATGTTCATTCACACAATTCACACGGAATGATTGAAATAGCTCAAATACAGGGTGAACCAAATTCAGTGTCAATGTGCACCAAGAATTTTCAATCAAAGTTGTTGTTCTTTAAGTAAAATGTAGACGTACTAGAGAATATTCTTTGCTATCAATAGAGAGAATCTTTTTCCTTTCCAACTATATATGACATGCAATATCAACTCCTTCAACAAATGCCTTTTTCGAAAAAAAAAGAAAAATTTATATCTATCCACTCGGAACATGGCAGATATCCACAATTCTATGGTAGAAAAGGTTGGTAATGTGCACCAAGAATTTTCAATCAAAGTTATTCAGACACAATTGTAATAGGACATTACACTAGTATAGTAGTAGGAATAAGGTCGTAGATGAACGGCTAAAACTTAGTGGTTAAGACAATTTCCCTAAACCTACAGCTATGGTAAGTAACTGGTCTTTCGTTTTCCTCTGTGCGCTGGGTAGCTAAGCTCAAAAAGTTCAAGTATCAAGTTTCGATTGCGGATGACAAATAATCAATTCAAATCCGAATTGCATTGAAATATTTGATTCAGTGATGAGTGTTCTTTTTCTGAAATAGTAGCAAAATGTGCGATACTGGATCGATGAAAACTCTGTGTATCGGTACCAAAAAATATTGTCTTCAGATTTTGGGGACCAAAAAAATGCATGCTCCACTATCAAGCACCTGACACATTTTTTCTCGAAATACTTGAGTATAAATATGCAGATCGGGTTATTTCTCTAATGTTTGGATAAATTTTTTTTCCTTTCCAGAAAAGACCAGCAGACATATATGTGTAAGAATAAAACTTGTTCTTTATAATGAGGATATTCGGTTTATGATTAATATTTACAAAGGAAATATGTTATCTAATAATTTGATATTTAAGACATAATTGAAATAACCAAACTATAATTGGAAAAATATTTATACTTTGCACTGTGGATGTCAAAAATCAAAAAATGTTCATTTGCAATTATTGGACATGCGTGTCTCAACACTTGCCTCATTCTATAAAAATTACATCGATAATAACTTTGCATTCAATCCAGAAGTGATAGCAGATTTTGAGTTGAATATAAACGAGAATGATAACGAGGAGAACGAGGATAATAACTCTGCAGTTATCAAACGGCAAGAGGAAGAAGACAATGATGAAACAAATGACGGAAATAACTTATAAACGAATGTTAAATAAAAGCATTATTGAAAAATACTTTCTCAATCTTCCTTCATAAAATCCAATTATTCGATCAGAATGTAATTAAAATATGTGTTTCTAATGAATTGCGTGAACTATTAACCTCACCATTCACATCAAAGAATGGAATTATTAATTGTCCACTCATTTTTGTGTATAATTAATATTTGAAAATATAATTATATTAGTTGCCCTTATCCCAAATATTAATGCTAAAGTACAGAATTCCATACTCTATAACTTTTATAGTTAATGAAAAAACTTGGGCTTCTACTGAGTCCATGACTCTAGTTTTTAGGCTCTTCCCCCTCAAACTGTCAAGGATTGAGTATATACTACATAGCGACTTGATTATAAGTTTTCTACAACTTCAGTGGGTGTCATCTCTTCAAAGTCTACCTATTTTGAACGTAACAACAATGTTAGTTTATAATACACAATATTCATCATCAATTTTCTGGACAGCTCGGAGAATGGATGATTCAAATCCTTTCAAATATTTTTGAAGCTTATTGACTGTCTACATTCCCCATTTTTCAAACCATTATACATATTTACCCAGATAAGTAGAAAAAGGAAAAATAAGGATATTCGGTTTATGATTAATATCTACAAATGAAATATGTAATCTAATAATTTGATATTTAGGACCTATAATTGAAATAACCAATTTATAATTGGAAAAATATTTATAATTTGCACTGTGGATTTCAAAAATCAAAAATGTTCAATTGCAATTATTGGACATGCGTGTCTCAACACTTGCCTCATTCTATAAAAATTACATCGATAATGACTTTGCATTCAATCCAGAAGAAGATCAATTAAGTAACCAGAAACGCGAAGATCATAATGCTACCGAGAGTGTGTCACACAAACGAAGGAAAACATCGATGGTCAACAGAAATAATCGTTGTAAACGTAAATGAAAGATTGAATGAAACACGTGGTTCGCTGGTAGACAATGGCGGTTTGGCAATATGGCCGGTGGCATGGGTCCGTAGAGTCGACTCGTGGCAGCGCGTGCTGCAAAAGATCTACGGAGACGATGTGAACTCGATGAGGTCGGTGAAGATATTGAGGCAGAGTCTCAGAAATGCACGGATAGTGAAACCCTCGGTTCAGGTAGGCACAGAGTACGTTCTCTGCTTAGCCTGGTCGGAGGGGCCTTCTGCATGATCTGTGGTTAGAAACCTTGGTGAACACGGTAACAATAAACAATGTGTACGGCCTACATGCTGATCTCAGAGCACATGGCTGTTCGAATATCCGATATCATTATTTGACTCATCTGGTTCCAGCCATATTCGTAGAGTAGAGTCCAGACTTTGGTGTTCTCAAGAATTCAGGTCTATTGAACCAGTTTAGTATCCCAAACGCGAAGGTCATAAGAGTTGACATGGCTAACACGACGATTCCAACAAACGTGGTTGTACGAATCTTCAAGAACTATGTGACTCCTCTGGTTCCAATTAGGGTATTTCCAATTGATTCAGAAGCTTTATGCAATTATTATTCACATATCCGTTTCTGGATTTGTAAAATAGTAAGTTTTTCTATACTCATTCCCAGTATTAATGAAGGCACAACCTATGTCCATCTGATATTGCATTGTATGATTAATCTCCGAAATATATTCTCATGAATGCATGCAGTTTCAATCTCACTCACAACTTTCATCAAAGCAATAAAATGATTATCATCCCAAATATTTGAATAATCAAGACAAAATTCTATCTCTATATTGAAAACAGAATAGCCAAGTTTACGAGTCGCAAAATAGTCGAGTTTATGAGTCACTATTGTGAAACAACTCTTATAAGGTCGATGATGACCTCCCATTCAAGCGATGGAAATCCATCATATTACTCTAACTTATTGGCAATATTATAATAGTTATAACACTAGCCACTGTCAAGTGCCAGATATCAAGGCATAGCAATATACCCACAAGTTACCTGCAGCCGACCGAGATCACTTCGAAATGCTCCGTCCGATAGAATTTACTGCCACTCCACAGGAAATCACCGGCGCAATGTTTCCAGCATATTGTTTACGAGGTTAGAGGTCAATAAAACGATACAAAGTACAGAAACTTCTAAAGGTACCGGCTTCTAGTTCGCGAAGGAAATAATACGAAAAGTTCCTATGAATTATTTCTTCGAGAACATTTATTATTTCGATCCAAGGCGCACGGATTCAAATTCAGCACAAGCAATACAGCGAGCGAAAATCGGGTCGTCCGCATTGTAATTCAAGAAGATGGTTGTTTTTTCACCATCCGACATAATCAGACTTTGAAATTCGGCATAAAAATATAGACGCATGAAGGAAATTGAATAGGAAGACTCATATTTCATCTTTTTCACCGATTTTCTTTTTTCAATATTTTGTTTGTTGAATACCATGAAATGCACTCGTCTGTACATTCCAGAAATTTAAAATGCAAATTGTCACGAACATCATGTAATGTTGGTAAATTTTCGGTTTAACTAAGTAAATTTTAAGTATTTAAGATTAAACTGTACCGCGAAACCTGGCAGAAATCGATAACACTGCAACATTTGATATTGTTATAATATCAAACTTATAATTTAACCCAAAGCTGTAACTTTAATTCAAAAGTTTTTGGCCGTGCTATAACTACTCTATGCACTGTAAGACCGTTGGATCATCTTTTGGTATTTATTTCTTCAACCTCATTGACACAATTTTTTGCAATTGTGAAAGGGATGTAAATCTAAATGCGGCTCTAAAAAAGTTGGAATGTTTTGTTCATTAGCATGTACCAGGAGTTAAGGCTAGTCATGCTGCAGTTCGACATTAGAAGAATGTCAAAGAAGTTACATCTGATTCATCGCTATTGGGATAATTTACTAGCATCAAGCAAAAAGAAGAAGAAGAAGAAGAAAAAGAAGACGACGTATATGAGGAAACACAACTATAAGATAGTTACGAACAATTTTCCCCAATTTCTTAAAATTCACATCGCTTTCATCATTTCCATTAATAATATACAAGGTTAATGCAGATGAACTGTCCATACATTTACGGTGGATGCAGTCCTATGGGGCAGAATAAGATGCGGTATTAAAAACTTCTGTAAATCCTTGTTGGTGGCTCTACAGGGTGTTTTTTTGGAAATTGCCAAAAACTTTTCGTCCCTACGATAATCAATGGAAAAGAATGTTTTTCAATACATTATTGGCATCAATCGCATCGAAAATTTTGCTGAACAAAATTCAAAATTTTCTAGGACCGAACTGAAACATTGTCAATTTCGATGTTCAGGCGGAAATAGCACCCTGTATTTTGAATTTTTGAAACATACTATTTTTTCCACAAATAGCTTATCAAGAAGTTGAATAATCAGCCATATAATATCATGACACACCTACACAATTTTTAAGGGAGTGGAATTTTCACAAACCTTTCATTTATCAAAATCACATCCGTGTATCATTATATATTCACGAGACAAATAAAATGATGGTTGAACTCTAAACATTTTGAAACAACAAAGACTAGGAACTTAATAAATTGTCAAGAGAAATAGAAGAAAAAGGCAATAAATAGTGAAAAATAACAGAAATCCTATCAAACTTACTCGAAAATATACTAACGTAGAAAATTCAAACCAGTGTGAAAAATAATAATTTTCTTCGATTTTCACGATAAATGTACTCCATCAGAATCAACATATTGTCTTGCCCGTATCAAGATGTGGTAATAGTTTTCTTGATAACGACAGGCCAATTTCACACCTCATCGAAAGCGAATTCTAGTTTCCAATCGCTGACGCGAATTAACTTGCACCTTATAAACTAAATCCAGTACAAAAATTGAACTAGGACCGATTAATTGGCCCCTTTATAGGAAACAACGCCTATTCAATGAAAACCGTTGCTAGCAATGTTTTATAGATTTTTCCACGATACATCAAGATGCTTGTGGACTTCGTTCCATAGAAAATTATGGAATGACTTTATGTTCTAGTGCGGAATCACAGATCTGTGTTGTATCTGTCGGAATAACTGGTAGGTCTGAATTTATTTGGATTGCTCCTCATTCGGTTTTTTCAAAGTATTCTCAAGAATTGAAAATGCCTATTCGTTTCTCGAACAAGGAATACGCAAATACTGTATTCGTTTATGAGTGTTGTACTAGTAATGGAAGAGAGAAGGTACCCAAACAGCAGAACGCCCAATCCTCAGACGTTCTCTTCTGCATTCAGATACTGCAGAGAACATTGGAGATTCCCCTCTGGGAAACGGGAGACTGAAATTAATCCAGCAGTAGCTGAAGTAGATAACGAGATTTTAGAAATTGTCGAAAATGAACCAATAATACACACAACCAAATTTTTATGGAATAACTCAGTATTTCACATTATTGACTGTTTTTAACCATGGATCTCTAACTACTTGTGAAAGATGAGGTTTTTTGTTGTGAAAAAACTGGATAGTATAATAAGAAATGTTGAATTATCACCACATATTCGGGATATTGTATCTGTCGTCACTGAGATTTGAAACTGTGAACTACAAATTTTGAAAAAGCCTATAATCATAATTGATAATGCCTTACGTTGGATTGTCCGATGTGCAGACGGGTCGAATAATTGCTCTCGTTTAAGAAGGGGTGACACAGAGGAATAAAGCGTCCACAATGGGGGTATCACAAGGGGTGATTTCAAAAACCTACGCCCGATGTGTGAAGCTACAATCTCTGCAAAATAGGCCTAGAAGAAGTCGTAGGAAGATTACTTCTGAAGAACAAGACCGCTTTTTGTGTCAAATTTCAAGAAGAGACCGTAGTTCGTCGCACTTCATACCCAAAGGCAATTTCTGGAAACAACAGTATCAGTCGAAACGATACATCGAAGACGTCGTTCAAGGAGTTTATACAGCAGAACGCCCTTAAGAGTTCCAGAGCTGACCTGACAACAAAAAATTAACAGACTTAATTGGTGTATCGAGCACCAAAATTGGAATATTGAGAATTAGCGAAATGTTCTTTTTTTGGATGAGGACAGAATTGGTGTTCGATCAGATGACCGCCGGATTCGGGTTTTAAGGGATCGTGGAAGACAAGCTAGACTCCGAGCAGCAAGACAAATTCCTAAATACCAAGGGGCCAGCGGGTGTTTTGGAGTGGCGTTATGTAGGGAGGTAAAATAGATTTGATTTCGTTGCCTGCGGGTGAAGCGGCTAGAAATTACGCGGATCTAATGCTGGAACCTATAGTGAGACTCTGGCGAGGTGCTCACGGTGAGAATTACACTATTATACAAGATAATGCTCCTCCGCATACCAGAAACCTCGCGCTACATTATCTTGAAACAGAGAGAATCCCTATTTTTGACCTATTTATGCTCATGTAGAATATTGCGAATAGGGGATTCACCCTGTATATTACTAAATAGTTATGAATTAAACAGGATCACAACAGATCAAGGAATAAACCTCTTTCAATTTCTCAAATTGTTATATCTCAAATACGGTGACCGGCAGGTGGAAAAGTGTAAAAACAGTTGTAATAGATAACTGCATGATTTACAATTTCAGTCTGGTCTATTTTCATAAAACAACCAACCGTTTGAATGAAAAATACAAACAACCATCTTTGCGAACCTCCAATAGATTTTTATATAAACACCTCAAAAAGGTCTAGGGAACACTTACCAATATCTTTAAAATATGAATTTGATGATTAGAATTTATAGAAATCTTTCGGTTTTTGTTAGAATGTATTGTATATAATGTATTCTCAAAAAACTTAATAATATTTGACTTCTCCAAAGCACCTATTATAAAAAAAATTGAAATTTGAAAATGACGAAATTTGGTAAAACACAAAAAAAAAATCCTGAACTAATATTTTCGAAACGATATGGAAGCACTTATATTTTTCAGTACCCAGAAGGTCCACCTCTGTTATTAATGACACTTTGGCATCGTCGCGGCATGCTCCATATTAAATTGTCTTACATTTTGGCCTGAGTCCCCCTGAACTGCTAATCGAACCTCCTGTTCATGATGGAAGACGTTTTGACGCAGGATCTTTTTAGGGTGTCCCAAGCATGCTCGATGGGATTCAGATCTTGTTATCTGAATCCCATTATCTTGTTGGAAGAGTGGATTTTGACCCATTATTTGGAGATACGGTACCACTACACGTAAAACTATCTCATTTAAGTAAGAATTTCCCGTGAGGTTGTTCTGTATGAAAACGAGGTCAGTTTTTCCACCAAGGCGTGTACCTCCCCAAAACATCACTGATCCGACTCCCTGTCTAACAACTTCTCGAGCATGCTCAAGACGGTTTTGCTTTCCAGGTTCCTTCCATATAAGAATTCTTCCCGAATCGGGATAATTACTTAATCTAAACGAGCAGCGCGATTTCCAAGGGTCAGTTGTGGAACTCTTGAAGGACGTCTGGAGTGGAGTTGACCTTCGTGTAGTCGATTTCTCACAGTTTGGTCGGAAATTTGTACATTATGAACTCGTGATAGCTCTTGAGATAATTGAGATGCTGTGGTAGTACGATCTCTTCTGGCTTGTAAAACCAAAAATCGATCTTGGGCGACTGTAGTAATACTGAAACGACCTGTATGGCGTTCTTCTACGCTACCTGTTTCATTGAAACGCGACCATAAACGGTTTATGACACTTGGGCTACTTCCCAGAACCCTGGATACTACCCGTTGTGAGCTCCCAGCTTAGAGTATGCCAACGGCTCGTAACATCTCTTCTCTAGTCAAATGTCGTCTTTCCATGGTCGAATCACAAAACTTGAATCTTTTATTTGTGCTTACAACAGAAACAAAGTGCCAACTAACTGATTTCATACACTGAATCCATGAAATGATTATAAAGCAACGTCGCATCTACTGCATTTTTAGTTTTTTATAAAAAAAAAACTGAAATCTGTTGCGGCACATAATTTGGTGAGATATTGATGCAGGTGTTTATTTCTTTAAAAAAATCATCCATATTGATCGTTCTGGATACGATATATCGATATTCAGAAGTGTTCCCTTGACTTTTTTGAGGTGTTTATGTCGAATGACCTTGCGTATTTTATTTATAACATTATTCCAAAAATTTGTACAAAATTTCAGCTCTTTACGAATTTTAGTAACCTTGCATGTCTAACTTTACAGGGTTAGAACTAAAACTTACTAAATTAATAAATTTCAATTATCTTCTGTTTCAGCAAGAAATCTCGGAATTATTACCAACATGAATAATATAATTTTCAATTGACTTTTAATATAATTATTCTAAAAGAATTATATTAATATTCATTATCAGAGTCAATTATTTCTGACATCTTGCGCGAAACGGAAATACTTATAGCAACTATACTTCCATATGATATTAACATCCAAAATATCTTTGAATACATGACAGTATAGGTGGAATACCTAGTTGAAGGACAAGTAAAATAGTGTCTTTAATGAAAAATATGGTTGAAGTTTCACCTTTTATGCTTAGTTACTATTATGAAACTCGTATAACGTTTATTTAAATAATGACCATAGTCAAATTATAAGTCACCATGAAATGAGCATATGTTCTTATCACATTCTTGTCACAAACTTTATTAACAAACTTATTGTTATTATGATTATTATTACAGTCGTTGAAGGCAGAGAATAATTCCTCCGCTAGCCTAAAGAACACAATTGGCCAATATTATAAAGGTAAACGAAATCAATATCCAATCAAACAAAAAATGATGAGCCCATAAAATACCTCGAATTACAGGGTATCATCAGTGATCGACAATACGGTTTCCGTAGACAACGACCAAATGGTTACCTCCTTGCATACGTTACGCATTTGAGGACATCAACAATAAAAATTATGGCGAATCAAGAGCCATTGCTCTTTACATATCTTCGACAAGATTTGACACGCAGCCTTGATGAATAAACTTTTTTTTATGCACGATTCCCAGGAACAGGCGAACCTGTTACACCGCATGAGTGGTCGCCTGGGAAGAATTGAGGTGTCTGTTTACTCGCTTCTTTTTTTTTTATTTGTTCACGCTTCGACACCTAGGTCATTAGCGTTATTGGTCATTACAGTATGTATTACAATTTACCATGAGTATATATAATAATTCTGTACATTTCATTTGTGGACTATTGAAATATGAGTAGTACTTATTAAATTTGAACTTTAATGTCTTTCATGAAAGCGAGTGTTTTCGAGAAATGTGCCTGATTCATGCTGAGGGCGTCTTCCAACTTGTTACAGACGTTATGATAAATCCTCTGCTGTTCGTACACTCTACATAGTTTGATGATGTGCTCCACCGAGATTTGACAATTGCAGGTATTGCACCATGGCATTTCTTCTTGCTTCAAAATGTAACCATGTGTTGCTGCGATGTGACGATGTGATTCTAAGTCTCCTCAAGTGGACAAGGTACTGTCGTTTGATATCGATACGTTGATATTCTCGTACTGAGGGTTCTATATGTTTCAATTTCGAGTCCTGTTGGTGCCGTATCCTGTTCCAATCTGATTTCACTTTCAGCTTATATTGGTTGGATATATCGTAGTTCATAAGGGTGTTGATTTCATCGCCGTCCTGGATCGCACTCGTTGCTTCACGATCGGCTGTTTCATTGCCTAGAATTCCACAATGAGATGGTACCCAGGTTAAGATCACGGATTTATTTTGTTAAATCTTCTATGGCTTTCATTGCAGATAATGAATCTGTGCATATTATTGTGGTTTTTGAGTGTGATCCTTCGATGTGTTTGAAATATTGCATTATAGCTATGAGCTCTCCAGTGAATATACTGCTAATTGGTGAAAGTTTGTATTTGCCAGTATGGTTCGGTGCGACAAAGGCACATCCCACACCATTTGTTGTCTTCGAGGCGTCAGTATATATTATCTGGTCGTGCTGAGTTTGCGTCATTTTCTGGCGGAAGAGCTGTTGGACTAAGATTCTTAAAAAGGGGCTAAATTTTAGGATGTTGGGAAGGTGTTGGACGGAAGCGAGTTCCACAGCTCACAGGCCCTGTAAACGAAGGAATTCTTATAGAGAGGGGTTCAAGGGGTCGTTAAATGTACCGCCATATGATGAGTACTCCTTGCCAGCCTAGTGTTGTGGCAAAACATGAGTTTACCCAGAACAAGGTCTTTCAGCTCCTTGGAGCATCTTCCGTGGAAGTATTTGTAAAACAGAGAAAGGTCAGCAACTTGTCTTCTGAGAGCCAGCCGTTGGAGATCTCTGATGATCTCCGGGAGGTCGATGAGGTTCACAGCCCGTTTTTGTACACTTGCACATTATCCAACATTCGCAACCAATGTTTGGGCGCGGATCCCCATACATGGGAACAATATTCCGAAGCAGGTCGAATCTGCGCCTTATAAAGAAGCAACAGCTGAGATGACGTGAAATATCGCTTGGCTCTGAGAAGAAAACTAAGTTGATGATGCCGACTTAGCTACTGTTGATACATCTTCATGCCAGCAAAACCCGGAGTTGACCGTTATTCTGAGAAGGTGCATCGAATCTTTTGATGCAATTTGTTGGCCTAGCATAATTGGAGGAGGTTCTCCCGCGAGGACTTTTCTAGAAAACGTAGTTGCTTGTGTCTTGCTCGCGTTGAAGCTCACCAGATTCAACTTACCCCACTCAGATATCCTCTGTACGTCAGAGTTTTAGTTATTGATTTGTTTACATCTCTGACGCTGAGATTCCGCAGACTACTGAAAGACGAAACCACAGCACAATCGTCTGCAAAATCGAATATCTTGTTCTCTGTAGATGACAGAAGATGGATAGTTTATCTGCAACAGCAACAAGGTTGGCGAAAGAATGGACCCCTGTGGTACTCCTGCTTGCAACAGGCAACAATCAGATGTTATACCGTCGACCACAACTTGTTTTGATCTATTAAACTATCTATTAAACTAATCGCATATGGGCATTGCAAAAAATTCCGCGGTTGGATTAGTAGCTCTCTTCAGTAGGTCGATTCGGGTGGTAGTTGATGGTGCAACGAGTAAATCTTTTCAGGTTAATGCAAGAGTACCTCAGGCCCCCATGCTCTGGTTAGCTCTTTCTCTTTTGCAGATTTTGATCTGCTCCACTCCACCGAAAACAGGATATCCGGGTTTGCGAAAGACTATACTCTATTTTCCTCGTTTTCTAGTTAGTGTCCTATAAATGGTGAGGAGACACGCCGACAAAGGTACCAACAGAGAATGTAACTAAATTTAAACTTAAAGAACACATCAAAGTTACTGCTGTAGAACCTCCTCATCATGGAAGGACATCGAATTTCTTCAGAAAAGAGTATGCATCAACTTCGCGTCACAGTCAATCTTGCAGTTCGCTGATATGAACATATGTCAGTCTCTGCCAAATCTGCTTCTTGTTAACTCAGTTTTCTTTTCAGGGCTAAGCAGTACTTTACGCCTTCACAGCTGATGATTTTTACAAAGCATAGGTGCAACCTGCTCGGAATACTGTTCCTAGGTGTTGTGGGGCTCCGCATCTAAACATTCATTACAACTATTGGTTGGTCCGATCATAGGCA